>VUQK01032721.1:11483-21712 GCA_015106715.1 Bujurquina vittata
GCAGGACACCTTTAATTTATTTATTTTAAATGTTGAGAGTAATTGAGTTCTTGAGAGATGTGAGGAGAGCCTGCTGCTGCTGCTGGTGGGGCTTCTTCTGAAAAATGCATTAATTCCACACTACAATCTGTTGCGAAAATTAATATGAAGGGAAGCATCTAACGTGGAGGGACGAGGAGAAAAAACCAGGCAGGACTTTCTCGTCTAAACTCTTCAGAGAGGAAGCGGCGACTCCGGTGGAGTTATTTATCTCCCTCAGAAGGGTTATTTATTACAGACAATCAACATGGCTCCGGCGCCCTCGCAGCGTCGCAGCAGCTGCAGGTGATGATAGAAATCATTTGTTCCACACATCACATAACGCCCTCCGCCAGACGTCTAAATGGCTCCTCAGCCACAAAACGGTCAGTAATGAAGAAGATGGAGGCAGGTGGGGGAGAGCGTGATGATGGTGAGGATGTCAGGGGAGACATCATCACGTTTTCACCCGAAAAGATTTAATCCTGTCACATGTCAAGAATTCAAAAGGGAATAAGTGACATTTATAGACAAAATAACCATAACGGGCCCAACACGGAGCCATGGGGAACCCCACAGACCTCCAAATTCTCTGAATTTAAATTAGTTTACAAATTTTAAAAGGACCATTTCCTGATTATCTCCTGTTCCAGTGGGAGTTGTTACTATTTAACCATGGCCAACATTCAGTGTCGTCTTCTTCTTCTTTGGCTGCTCCCTTTAGGGGGCGCCACAGCAAATCATCTTCCTCTGTCACAGCGACCAAGTCCTCCTTCATTACATCCATGAACCGCCTCTGAGGTCTTCCTCTTTTCATCAGCGAATGCACGAATACTCTCTGTGAGTCAAAAGCTTCAGGCTGCACAGCTCTAAACAGATTTTCTACTTTTGGATTTGTATCATATTATAGAGAATGGATATAAATATGGTCATCCCAAGCAACCAATCAGAATAAAGCTGTATTAGAGCTTTTTCAGACAGAGGATGAACCGAGGAGATGCACCAAAGCCTAGTATGTCATAAATAAGGGTTATTTTGAACTGTGATCATGCAAAGCTACTCTAGTAGAGTCCAAGAATAAAAATATGGAGCTGGAAATGAGCAGAACGGGTCCACTTTAACCCTTCACACACCAGCTGCTCCTGATTGGCTGTCCCGCACACATAGGTTTGATCAGCTAGCGCACGTGTCACACTCAAGGCCCGCAAGATGATTTCATGCAGCTATTATTAATGACCCGCGGGTAAATAGCCCTTCCACCACTTATACTACAAATCCCACAATGCACTGCAACAACCGCCGCGCAGGCAGTGCCTTAACCCAGGGGTATTCAACTCCAGGCCTTGAGGGCCGATATCCTGCATGTGTCCCTGATCCAAAACACCTGAATCACCTCCTCAGTATGCAGTCAAGTTCTCCAGAGTCCTGCTAATGACTTCTATATTTGACTCAGGTTGAAGACGCAGAGGGAAACCTGCACAGGTGAGCTGAGGGTGCATCACTGCGTCACACAGCAGGAAACGCTGCAAACAGAACAGAACGCGTCATAGGTTTAGAGGCCACGACCGTTCCGTGCACCGCTGTATGAGGTCCATGTGACGGATATATGTTCATTGTGACTTCATTCACACTTCTGGGACAGTTTAATGATCCTGCAGCTGTTGAAGGCTCCAGCTGGTCAGTTTATGCTTCCTGTGAAATCTGTGGTTTCAAAATAAGGGCCTAAAAATCCAGCTGATTTTTATTGAGGTTTTATTCTAAATATAATCCTGTGATATTTTGCTTCCTGCTTTCACTCAGTTTGTCAGTGTTTGAGTTAAAAGGTGAAAACGTGCAGCCTGAAAGTCAAACGCACTTTGACGGATGTTCAGGCAGCTCTCAGCACGTCGGGCCGCAGTCGGCGCCGTCCACCGTCGCATCACGTCCTGACCCGCGGCGCCGCAGGCTGTTTCAGGGCTGACGCCGCTCCACGCCGTCGACCGACCACAGCGTGAGCAGGAGGAGGAAAGGAGGGAGGAGTGAACTGTAAGATGCTTCCTGCTTCTCTCTCTGCCTGGATGCTGGCTGGTCGGGCTCCTCGGGGACCGGGCTTTGGACGGAGGCCCAGATCAATGTGACCTAAATTCAAATGCGAATTAGAGGCTGTCAGTAGGAGAGGACACTCTGTAAATGAGCTCAGACAGTGCGAGCTCCCGGAGGACGTGGGAACCGGGGCCCCGTGTCCGTTGGAGATCTTTAATGAGTTCCAAATGGATATCCAGGACCCGGGCCCCGGCTCCACGCCCTTCCTGCAGGCCTGCAGCCAAGCTGATGGCTCGGGGAGGAAAGTGCTGCGTGGGGCCTGCGAGCCTGGGAACCTGCCGAGGAAACTGTGCAACTCCGGCGGCGTCCAAATGATTAAAATTCTTCTGCAACATTTGTGAGATCGGCAGCTCTAAAAGCAGAAGACTCGTGTTGGTGTTTGACCTCATCAGACTGCAGCACCATCAGCTGATCACACCGCGGCTCATCTGCAGCTCAACAAACACTGAAAGGCTTCACTGAGAACCTAAACCTGTTACCTCACAGGCGCAGCAAGCCTGCAGGAACCCTTAGACTGAACCTTCAAAATAAAAGCTCTGGATGAGCAGACCTCTGCTCCTCCTGCCTGCAGCTCCAACAGCTGTTTGCTGCAGCAAATCTGATTATTTTCCTGTTCTCAGCATCTTTAAATTGGAAAACATCAAGCAAGAACCCACCAGCCCCCCCCAAACCAGAGACAGCTGGTGGAGGTCTCTTCCTGGTAAAAAAGGAGTTCTTCCTCCCCACTGTCACCAGGTTCTTGCTCTTAGGGGGATCTTCTGATTGTTTGGGGCTTCTCTCTAAAATCGTTGGGTATATTAAACACCTTGAGGCGACTGTTGAAACGTGGTGTCAGTGATGGAGCTCTGAGACTCAGGCTCGGGCTGGACGCGCTGTTCTGTCGTTTTCAGACTTAACCGCTGCTTTATTTTGATTTACAAGGATATTCTTCTACTTCCTGACCTACACCTGTCAGAAATGTGTGGCAGGAGTCTTTGAACGCGAGACTTCTTCCTTCGCTCTCTGATTTTCACACAGAATTTAACAGGAAATAAAGATTTTGATATGATTCCTTTAAGTTTACAGCCTGAATGTATTTCGGTGACCTGGAAGCTGCAGGTGTTACACCTGAATATTGATGACCCGTCTGAATTATTCTGGTTCAGGTTTCCTGAGCTTTAATTTTATAATTTTTTTCTATTTTCTATTTTGTGAGTGTCACGCTGCCTCTGCTGGTCACAGGTGTGTTTCCTCTGATTACCTGAGCTGGTTAGCAGTGACTGCAGCTTCAGATTGAGGCAGCATTGGTGTTAGTGAGTAGCAGGATAATAATACAAAAAGGAACTTCTAATCATTTCAGGTGTTTCAGGCACGTCCTGCAGGCAGGAGGCCCCGGTGCTGACCCAGGACACTGGAGGAGAGCTGCAGGAGGTGCTCAGCCTGCTGGATGCAGATTATATTCATGCCTAAAACAGCTGAAACATCAGTCGGGATGGATGTGGTGCTTTGGTGGCACAGAATGCAGCAGGTAAGTAAAGAGTTCAGGTGGTTCAGGTGTGCCGTCCAGTCTGACGTCAGATTACCGGAAGCACTCCGATCTGTTTCCTCCTGCAGAGCAGCAGCGATCCGCGGCCTTTCTCCACCAAACCGAGGCGAGCGAAGCGCCCTCCGCGGCTTTGGACCTCCGCGGCTCAGCTGGAGGAGGCGTGGAGGTCAGCGCCGCCACAAACCCGGACATGCTGCAGTTGAGCCTCGTCGTCTCGGCCTGTCACCCCTCTCCGTGTTCCCCTCCCCCTGTGGAGCTGCACAACAGCGAGGTGAGGCTGCAGTAATTAGCATGCTGCTTCTCGCTGTGGATGCTCGCCGGCCGGCTTCTATACATCAGGCCGGCCTGGGACTGCAGCGCCTCTGATTGTCTTCAACGCAGCATATGCTAATTGTTGATTGTCTCCAATATTATATGCTAATTGTTAGGAATTAGCATAATTCATTAACATTTGGGCCCTAATTACACAATGAAAAAAGAGTGAAAAACACTCAGCTGTGCTCAGACTGCCTAATGTGTGATGCGATTAATGCCGCGTTCATTTGCATCCAGAGCCTGAAATATTAAAAGTGTTATTCCGAGAAAAGCGTGATTAGTCCCCAATCAAATGTTGTTTCTGCTCTTTTAAAAGGTGCTGCCGCGCTGGCCCTCAGGTGAGAGGAAGCGCACAATGTGCGGAGGAGGACGCGCCTCAGGACGACTGCAGTTTATCCAATGAGACGCTCAAACAACAAGAAACAACCACGCGCTTTGATTTCGTCCATTTTGGTCACATGACTAAACTTCATCCGGCGGCGGCGGCGCGCACCGATCTGAGCGTCCGGCGGCGGCGCGCAGGAAGCGAATAAACCTCAGATGAGCAGAGACTGCACAAGGTTAGAAATGATCAACCTTTATTCATCCAGCAGCGGCCACAGCAGCCAATAGAGGAAAGCTTTTATCATTACAGGTCAACAACACAGAGAAACACAGACCGTCAGATAAAGATACATCACCACAAAAATAACAGTTAAATTATATTTAAAATCAGCGACAAAAATATGCAGAATTCTAATCAGTTAATATCAAAGTGATAAAGAGACTTTAAGCCTCAATATGATTTCAAACAGGCGGTGCAGTGGTTAGCGCTGCTGCCTCCTGGTTTGAACCCACCTTCAGGCCTTTCTGTGTGGGTTCTCTGGTTCCCTCCCACAGTCCAAAGACATGCAGTCAGTGGGGTTCCCCGTGAGTCTAAATCCCCCATAGGTGTGAATGTGAGTGTGAATGGTTATAGATCTCCTGTGACCTGGACAGGTGCACCCTGCCTGTCGCAGCTGGGATAGGCTCCCGCCCCGTACAGCTGCTGTGAAGGGGGGAATTATCCACAGAGACTAAAGCCATTTGTGCGTCAGGCTGTAAACATGTTTGTTTCTGCTTTAACATGGGAGTCTATGGGGACTGACTCACTGTGGCGCCTCTGCTGGGCGGCAGAGGAACTGCAGCCTTCCTCAGTTTTCATGCCTGATTTTTCAGATTTGTGTGTTGTGTGGGTTTGCCTGTTGCATGTGTGTTGCTGGGGACTTCTGAAGGCCCTGAAGAAGAGGAGGGGAGAACAAAGTGGAGATGAAGCCGTCCCCGTGTGGATTCGTGCTTTTCTTTCATGTTTCACGTGCTCGCCGCTCGACCTCGGTGTGCCAGCTCGTGACGAACTCCAGGACCCGGCGAGTGACACATGACGGATGCCAGTCTGTCAGACAGCAGGGTGAAGCCCCGAGTTCAGGTTTCCCCCGTTAAACAGCAGCAGCTCCGGGCGGGGGCCACACATCACCGGACCCCTGCGCCGCCCACCCCCATCCCCTGCATGTGAACGCGGAGGGCGGAGTTAACTCGGAGGTAATTGAAGCGGGGCTTTTGTAAGAATCTGCTTCCAATCCACAGGAGAGAGGGGAAAGAGGGGAAGAATGAGAGTTTTAATGAATGGAGGCCGTCATTAAAATGATAACTATTTCCTCCGAGATCACTTCCAATTTAAATGAGGGGGGAAAAGAGAAAAGACGTAATTGAAAGATCTTTTTTTCTCCTCCTTCTGCCATTCAAACTGTAAATTTGGATCTCAGGGAGAAGAGGGGAGGCTGTTTGTAGCTATAGCTCACTAGTTCCAATTACTGCTCTTTGTGCTGCACTTAAAGCCATCGGGGAGCGCCGAGACTCGTACGTTTTAAGCCCTCGGCCAAAAACAGACGAGCAGACGTGTTTTCTTTGGATCCGCGGCGGTCAAAGGGAACAGATCAGATCGTTTGGAAATAGATTGAAACCGACGTGAGGAATGACTTAATTGATAAACAATGAGAAGCTGGCTTGTGTTAACCGAACAGCTGCACACACACTCGTATCTCAGGTCCTGACAGTTATTCGTCCTCCTCACCGACCGGCGGGGGGGGATAACAGGGAAATGCTGATTTTTATCAGCGGCGGGTCACGGGGCACTTCTTTTTGGACATATTTTAGTTTTGTTGGAGAGCTGAAGTTTAAACTTTGTCCTGATGTGATGTAAGGCAAGAACACAACACGCACACACACACACACACACACACACACACGCACACACACACGCACACACACACACACACACACGCACACACACTCTGAGATGGCTGAATGAGACTTAAAAAAAGCAGCATGGAGTCATCCACTGCTTGGGGAAGGGTCAGTCCCACGGTGGACTGCCAGCCCCTGGAAGCTCCTCAAAAAGCCCCCCTCTAGTTTGTCTGCCCCTGCCGGCGGTTCGTGTTCTCAAAATCCTCCGTGAAGCCACATCGGAGTCAGTTTCCGTCTTCATGGAGTCTGTGTTGTGCTGGAAGCCGCTCGTTGGTGATGTTGGCAACTGCATTTCTAAGCTAAGGTGAACTAATGCTGATGCTGGAGCAGAGGACGGCACTGAGGCCGGACCATAAGCGTCACATCCCTTTATATTAATGGTGCTTTGTCCATTTGAAGCCACTGCACCGCTGGATCCACTGCTCACAGATCGATCGCTTTCCTGCCGGCCCGTAAAAGCCGTGATGCGGTCGATCGAGGAGGAATTGCTGGTTTTGAAAATTTTCCAAAAGGCCTCAAAGACGATGATGGTGTGTTCGTCCTCTGCTCTGAGGGATGAACCCGAGGCGCTGCTGTCACGGGAGCTCTGCAGATCGGCGTGGGCTTCGTTGATGCAGAACATGAGATCTGGCAATCAGAAGGTTCGCGGTTCATTCCCTCCACTCTCCATCCAAAACTACCTGAAATGAGAGTTTGGGTAACACGGTGACCCCAAACTGTCCCTGATGGTTTCCTGAGTGTGCGTGATGGGACTCGGGGAGCAGCTCTTCAGGGTTTGCAGATAATTCGGTGCCTTCCATGAGTGACCACGCCGATTTCCAAGGAGGTTTTTGGTGCAGCACCAAACACCCTCTGCAAGCAGCCAGCAACCACCTGCCAGCCACTTATGGGGTACGCGTGTCCCCTCACAGCTGGAGGATGCCAGATGGTCACCAACGGATCTTGAGAGCTGTGCAGGTTCTGAGCAGCTACTGGTTCCACATGGTGAAACCTCAAAGTTCAAATGCACTTTGTGAAGGTTTCTCCAGTGAATTATCTGGAACCTCTTTAGATTATGACTCTCAGGCAGGTGTAAAATTGATTGGGTTGCAGTTTTTAACAGAGCTGATATGTGCAGGGCTTCATGACCTCATCATCAAACAATCAGCTGAATCTGAGGGGCTCGGCCGGGTCAGCGGGTTTTAAATGGAACAACCTTTTATGGTGTGGGGTAGGTTGACCCCATGTCTACCTGGGTCAGGCCCACAGGTAAAGTTACAGGTAAGGTTTCAGCTGATGCCGAACGCCCTGATCGTCTGTTGTAGTTCTCATATTCCCGGATGCTCCCGTGAAAACAGGCTCGCCTTCGTGCACACATGTGGCCCCGGGTTGTAGTGGGAGGTCTGCTGGCAGAATAATATTAGACAGAAATGTATTCTAAGAGGTTTTCAGGATCAGGATAAACGCTGGAGGCGGTGTGGTAAATTAAAAAAAAGGCTCTCCGTTTTCATATTTTCTGGGCTCGCCCTTTAATTATTTCACATTGGCAAATGATTGCTGAGGAAATAATGAACATTTTTGGCACAGAAGTCAATTGCTCTTTTGTCACATTATACCTGGGCACGGCTCCAGACTAACCGCGGGTAAAAACCTGTTTAAAACTCTTTGGGCCGAGGAAACCTTCAGAGTGAAGCAGCTGCAGCCATCAGTATGAGCTCTACCTGCAGTCATGTGATCAGTGTGCATGTGTCTGCTGGATATAACGCTGCTATGAGGGCACGAAGATCGTGAAGGTTCGTGTGGAGCTGCTTCCTTATTTCCGGCTGTCTCCTGTTCCACTGACGACTGATTACATTAAACATCACACAAAGGCTTTTTTTTCCCCCTCAATCTGAATCTGTGTGATGATGTCAGAGACGAAAGGCCCCTCCCACTTTAAGATAATCAGAAATTATCTTAAAGGGGAGGAGCTAAAACATCTGGTTTCATAGAGAGGATGAACCGAGGCTCCTGAGACAAAGAAGGATTATTTTGAACTGAGGATCATGCTAAGCTGCTCTCGTAGGACACAATAATTAAAAAACCAGCTGATCTCTGTACACTTTTTTCCACAGTTCACACAGCTGCATTATTTCTGTACTTAGTAAGGGGAGGCTGAGCTTCCTGCACATCATTTCAGTTGGTTTTAGTCCAGGATCAGAATAGATTCTTGGTTTTGTTGGTCGTAAACACACTGAAGCTCGGAGGAGTGTTTTTTTCCATGCAGAGTTCATGAGTGTGCTAATTGAAAGCCATTATGGGCCACATTATCGTAGCGTCACCCTGCAGGGACGCAGCGCTCGCTCTGCGGTCTGAAGCAAACTCAGAAACCTGCAGCAAGTCCAGATCACTGTTTACAGCGTGTTCAAACAGCTGTCAGAGAGAAAGCGGTTACACCACATTACGTCTGACACGCTGAGGCCAACAAACACACAGAAATATTGCATAAGGCAATATTTACTGAAAAACACAGGACGTCCAAGACGTGGAGTGATGCAAGCGTCTGTGAGAGCGAGCATCTTCATTTTTCTCAATATTCCTCGCACAATCGAGGGCTCGGGCGTCGGCATGTTTATCAAAGAAATGACTGATCATAATATCAGCCTTATTGGTCTCAATAGAAATGCCACAACCATCTTGCAGATTACTCCTTGATGAGGAAAATGCAATTAAAACGTCAAGTGCGTTTTATTAGATTCTACCCACCCTGCAGGGTTTTAGCAGCCCCGGGAGTCTCTGGATGCTCGGGCGATGGATGGCATATATAGTGCTGCGAGCAACATTAGCAGAGCCATGCCAAAATAACAGCCGCTCGCTCCCCGATGAGCCGCCTCTCATCACCATACAATGCTGAATGTGTGCATGCAGGAGGGCTGCGCTCTGTGCAGGCTCGCATGGCGGCTTCGCTGCCTCGTATAGACATAAACGCCAGCGTATGTATGCTGAACCGTGAGGGTCTGCGGCCTTCTGAGAGGTTTCAGACCGGGGCGCTGGAAATCTTTAACTGGGAACATTACAACGTGGAATTTCAGGTTAATGATGTATACTGTCCCCTCGCCCGCGGTCAGTGGCTGAGGTTTGTTCTAAAAATGTGACGAAAGGCTGAAAGAATTTAAAACGGGTTAATATTTTATCTTTTTGTTCTTCTGTCCACACCAGCATTTCCAGAAATATTGTATTTACTAGAAATCTGCACATAAAATCCAGACAGCGCCAAGGAGTTTAACCCGTCTGAATCAAAGCGTTGCTGCCGCTGGCTTCAGTTCATCTGCGGCTCCATCAATGGACTGCAGTGGTTTCAGTTTACAGGACGATGTGACGCGTTAGCGGAGGGACATCAGTGATCCGCAGCAGCATTCCAGAATCGGATAAATATCATTGGATGGGGAATGGTGGACGTGCAGTAACTCTCACGCTTAAAGCAGACTGAGATCAGTTACTCGGTTTCTGCTCCGTTTGTTTGCTCGTGGTTGCGTTGACGTCAAGGCTTTGATGGACGTTGTGTAGTTGCACTGTGTGATGGGGAACCACACGCTGCAAGTTTCCTGGATTCATTTGAATTTGTGCTACAAAACTGGTTTGCGTGGAGCAGCGAGCGTCCCTAAGTTAACCCCACCTTCACAAGAACCTGCACGACGAGCAGCTCGTTTCCTGCTGTCGGTTTATTAAACCTGAGATTCACTTGTAATGATGAAGTTTTGACTCGAACCATTTCTTTGCTTGTAACCAGAAACTGGTGAAATCCAGCTCTTATCAATCAGCAGTTATTATGGCGGTGGTGCTGCAGACTAAGATTAATGACACGCGTGTCCCTTCATGCTCCCTCAGTCATCTCTGCTGCTGTTAATAAGCAGCCGAATCACAACAACTGACTTCCTGTTTTTCTGATGTAGCTGACCTTTGTGCCTCTCCACCTGCACTTACAGGACTGTACAAACGTCTGGAATAAACGCTCAGAAAACTCCAGAAATATAGTATTTAACGTGAAACTGAAGGTCTGATCTGCAGC
>VUQK01032744.1:5743-17253 GCA_015106715.1 Bujurquina vittata
TACAAGATCCTTCTTTTCACTGAGGGATTTATAAGTGAAAAGAAGGATCTTGTAGGTAATGTATGACTTTACCGGGAGCCAGTTGAGATTAATAAGGGTGGGGGGGATATGTTGCCAGAGCTTAGTCCGTGTTAAAAGCCTGGAAGCTGAGTGCTGGACATACAGTACTGGAGCCTGTCCAGGGCTTTGCTGGAGATACCAAACAAGAACCCCTTACAGTAGTCCAGCCATGAGGTGATAAGCATGAAGCAACAAAGACCCATGAGTACGTCAGTAAGATGACCACAACTTATCATGTGCTTAGTGAATACCTCAGGCAGCAGAAACAAGAGAAAGAAGAGCAGAAAGAACAGGAACCATCATGAAGGACAGGCTCCTGCACGGCATCTACTACCGGCAGATAGAAGAAGTGACTAATATTAAAAAATGACTGGACAAAGCTGGGCGTAAAGACAGCACAGAGACACTAATCATTGCAGCACAGGAACAAGCTCTAAGCACAAGATCAATAGAAGCTGGGGTCTAACACACAAGGCAAGACCACAGGTGCAGGCTGTGCAGAGATGTTCCTGTGACAGTCCAGCACAGCAGGGTGCAAGATGCTAGCAGGCAGGGCATACATGGAACGCTACAGACAAGTGGCCGGCATAATACACAGGAACATCTGCGCCGAGTATGGCCTGGAAGTCTTGAGGTCAAAATGGGATGTGGATCATGTGGCTGCAGTGGTGTGGATGTGTTGATTCAGTTACAGGTGAAAAGATGCACTCCGGGAGATAATTGCAATACAGCACATTTGATGACATATGACTTAAGTTATCATAGCAACATAATATCTCTTTGCTGCCATTAAAAGGAATCAGCGAGGGAGGAGTGTCATCTTTCTTTCTAGTATCTGCAGCGTTGCACTTAGTCAGTCTATAGAGAATATACAAATGCTTCAAAAAGTGGAAAAATCACAAAGACGTGAATCATTAACTGTGATTGGTTGGTGGGAAGTGTGAGCTATATACACTCGAAGTAGAGCTTGGCATGCCAGCTGAAAGCTAACAACATGGGAAACATGCAGCTATTTAACTTGATAACAATGAGTTGGCGTGAGAAATGTTTTTACGGAATTTTCAAAATGCAGATGAGTGAGTGACACGGAGTAGGGTGTGACTGGGTGGGCTGTTTGTCAATGCTGGTTTGCTTTGTTTTCTTTGAGATTATAGCAACAAAAGCGGTGATATGCTGCAACCTTTGACCAGATTCATTGAGACAGGTTATTTATAAAACTTTGATGGATGGACAATAGAGTTAACACACTATACCAGCATTCATAGTCATACATTATCTGTCAAGTAGCAAAAACACATGGTTCGCACATAGCTGACCTAAACTACTTGTAAAGGATACACATTTAAACCTCCCACACCAGCATTAAGAACGGATATGATCTACAGTACAAGAGCTCGGGAACTCTTCTGAAACCCAATAACAATGAACAAAGTTCATTGCTGTATCTACAAATGCAACTTTAAAGCCTCCCAATTCAAAGAAAAACCAACCAAACAAACATACAAACAATCAAACAAAAAAACAAAAAAATAAATGAAAAACACGTATGAAGAAGATGCTGAAATGACACTGCCTTGTCTGGGCCTGTGCTCACTGAGGATGAACTGAGGCAATGTGGAAAAATGTCCTGCTGTCCGGGCAAATCATAATTAAAAATGAGCTTTTAGAAATCATGGCCAGAGAGCTGTGTGGGTTAAAGAGAAATAGGACTTCAGGCTTGTCATCGGTGCTCAATACAAAACACAGCATCTGTGATGTATGGGACACAAAAGCAAACAGCTTCCTGGACTAGCTTCCTCTGGATTCTGTCACCAAGCACAGAAAACTGTGTGTTGCTAGTGTGTAGTCATATCCCTGCTTGCTGGGTTTCAAAAAGAACAAATTTGATTCTTGAACGAAGGAAGTCGCTCTCACGACTCATCTAGTGACATCACTACCTGGCCAATCAGTGGCATGCATTCTGTTGACACATTTTTGACTCGGTGCTCTTGGATTCGAGCCGTGTAGGTGCTCATGGCGTGGTATTAGAGATAACATGAGGAGTACAGCCATCTGGGAGGGACTCAGAGTAGAGCCACTGCTGCTAAACATCGAAAGGAACCAGTTGAGGTGGTTCGGGCATCCTAGGGTGCCTCCTGGACGCCTCCAGTGTGAAGTGTTCCAGGTAGTCCCTACTGAGAGGAGGCCCTGGGGTAGACCCAGGACATGCTGGAGACATTATGTCTCTTGGCTGGCCTCGGTGTTCCCCTGGATAAGCTAGAGGAGGTGGCTGGGGAGAAGGAGGTCTGGGTTTCTCTGCATAGGCTGCTGCCTATGCAGAGAAACCCAGGAAGGTTGTTATAAGTTATTGTTAATTTTTATTCTGTTTTGTCAAGCCTGCTGACCTGCATCGCTGCATGAAAGATCATATCAGTAAAGTTCACTGCAGTTACATCTAGAGCTGTGCTTGATCACAGGATTCAGATTAATAAGTAATTCTTGCAATCAACCATCCGATCTGTGTGTTAACACGGCATAGCATGCCTGTGTGTGAGACTGTAATGGTAAATAGAAAAAAATGCTAAAATGCTAAAATGCTAAAAAAAAAAGGTAAGTAGTTCTGCATTTCATGCCTGTATCTCCTGCTTGATGGGAGTGGGCTGACAACTGTGTTTGCTCAGTTTAAGGGATCTGTGTGTGTGTGTGTGTGTGTGTGTGTTTAATCCTCATCATTCATTTCCACGTCCTCCCTTGTGCAAGTGAAGCAATTAAGTTTCATGTTAGGCCTCGTCAAGGGTTATCAAGCATGTGCTTGAAATTGAAAATAAGACCATGCATGTAATGACTGTTTTTTCTTTTGCAGCTGAATTCCAATTTTTTGACCACAAATGTTGAAGGGAATACAAAAACTGACAATACAAAGTTTCTATATGTTTACCTGAGAGACATCGCTGCAAGAAATTACAGAAAACTGGAGGAAACTGTGCAATAATGACTGAAAAAAACAAAAAACCTATCTGGCCTGATGAATCTCAATTCAGAGTTTGGCATAAACAACATGAAAACATGGATCCACTCTGCCTTGTAAGTTGAAATCATCACAAACTGGTTTCTTGAACACAACATGAACTCATTGTCATGTACTCAAATGGCCTCCGGAGTTAGCAGATATCAATCCTATAGAGCACCTTTGGGATGTGGTGCAACGAAGATTCAGATTGCGGATGTGCAGCCAGCAAATCTGCAGCACCTGTGTGATGCTGTCGGATCAATGTGGACCAAAATCTCTGAGGAATGTTTCCAGTACCTTGTTGAAGCTATGCCATGAAGAATTAAGGTAGCTCCAAAGGCAACGCTGTACCTAAAAAAGTATCCAGTAAGTGCATGTGGTAATCCCGTTCCCCTTAATACAACATCATATACAGAGAAGCCAATAGTTATATTCACTGGCACAAACGAGGCATGGATAGTCCTTTCAGCTATATCATGTGATTAGGTTGGAGCAGCATTTAATTTCTTGATGTTGCTCAAATTTC
The DNA here is from genome assembly GCA_015106715.1 of Bujurquina vittata. Lineage (NCBI taxonomy): Eukaryota > Metazoa > Chordata > Actinopteri > Cichliformes > Cichlidae > Bujurquina > Bujurquina vittata. The sequence continues at coordinate 9,319 of VUQK01032744.1, forward strand.
ATATGATATATAAAACATGATATATCTGTGGAGTCATTGCAGCTCACGGGTCTGATCATCTGTTTGTGGTTCATACCTCCCTCTGCTGGAAGAAGTGGAGCATTTCATTTTAAGAGCGGACCATCAAAAACTGCATGTCATCAAAATGTGAAGCAGTGACAGAGAATGGAGCAGCGCACTTTCAGTGACATTGTTTTATTTCAGAGGGACAATATAAGACTAATAAGTGGAAAATGAAAAACAGACTAGACACAAGGGATGATGCACGTTTTCTGCAAAGTGAACCGACTTCAACTCATCCAGCTGTTCATCCAGGATGATTTTAGAAATCATGGGGATCACCAGGAGAGCCTGAAGCAAAATACATTAAAGACAGAAGCAAAATCAAGGAGAAAGTGCTGACCTTCCTGCAAGGTTTATAGGCAAAATAAAATGGAAACTCCGAGAAGTGATACAGTGAATATAGCCGTGGGATTGCGCCACAGTTGCCCAGCGTGGCCGCCCACACACCCTCATTGCTGACGCTGTCATACTGGGTTGGTCTGTTTATTCTGTTCTGTCATTATAAAGCCACGATAATTCATACTGATGATGTCAACACACGCATACTCTCCTCTCAAGGTGAGGAGGTATCAGATTTCCTCTTGCAACAAGGTCTTATGGTAAACATATGTGAGCCAATGCATGCAAGTGTGTGTCTGTGTGCCAGAGGGATCAGAGATAATCACAGCAGTCTAATGACCCCTCCAGAGAGACTTCAGCTAATCCCCTGCTCCTCTGGGACACACTGTCACACGTTGTGCTTCCCTATTGCCAGGCAGCTCTCATGGGAATATGTTCAGCTCTGGTCTGATGAGGGGCTGTGGGCGGGGCTTCCAGAGTGGAGCGCTGGTTTGGGTCAAAGGGGCCTCAGAGGGGAGAAGCACACATTGTGGTTGCACTGATACAGCAGACCTATTTTTCAATGGATAGGTTTTTACACTGACTGATAGTTTTGGTTATTTTCAGTCTTTAAAACTTTCAGAAAGGGAATCTACTAAAGTGGAGCTTTTCTGCCTTCGCTACAATGGCTTGCCAATGAAACAGGCACACGTTTATGGCAGGACACTAAAAGATTTTGGACTTTTCTCAAAAGCACCATTAAGGTTGAGGAGATTTATTTCTTCTCGATACATGGTTACAAAGTAACATTCTCACTGAGATGGCTTGTACAAAGGATGATGCAGCTTTTAAGTCTCTTCAAATATAATTTATGGAACATGCGTGAATAAACCGAAACCAGTGCGCTTTGAGTGACTCAGTGGGTCCAAAACAAAGAAAGGAAAGGAGAGAGAGACAAAACAAAGGAAAGGAAACAAACGTGTGGTGACACCGTTTGGAAAAGTGGTACTGTAAAACTAAGTATAGTGTAGAGCTAACAAGCTGAAAACAATTCTGCCATCAGTTGTGGGATGTAAACTATGAGTATCTCAAGTGAATGATGAACGTTTTCATTAGCAAATTCTTAAATTAAAAAAGCCACAAACTGGCAACCTGCCTACAGTACAGTGCCCTCGCCCTTGCTCCCATCCCTGCAGCCCTGGAGTGGATAAGCCAAAGTTGACGGATGAGTCCTACTTGTTAATGGAGCACGGTTTTGGCCAGTCAGCATCTCACTTAGTTGAAATGACCTGAGCGAACCAGGGACGTTATTAACCAATGCTAGTGGTATTTGGCCTGCTTGGTTAGCAAGATTCATCTGTAATTCCCAAATTAATGAAATGGTCTGCAAACAGGTAGACGAAAAAAATATACTTACCAAAGAAACTGAACAGCAAACACTGAAAAACAAGATACGCGGCCATGCTCCTGAGAACCTGTAACTTTATGCATATGACAGAACACCATGAGAGGGAGACGGCTGTGCCTGGATGGTTTGTTTTCAGCTACAGAAGGCCCGACTTAAACCTGCCGCTGGATTAATACAGAGGCTCCGTGAGGTTTTGTTGTGTTGTAACCTGATCATTGAAAATATCTCAGGGCAGTGTTTTAATTATAATGTACATCAACACAATCGAAATAATTTTTGACCACGCGACATCATTACTATTCGTTGCATTTCCTTTCTGGTCCCTTTTTTTTTTCTCATCATGTGTTTGTGTATTGTATATAATGTATGTTGAATCATTGAGCTGCACACTAAATACATCTTATTCAGCCAGAAAGGTGTTTTTTTATTGAGATCACTACAGAAATACAATTTCCTAAGAGTGTGTGTGTGTGTGTGTGTGTGTGTGTGTATCCCCCACTCCTGCCCTTATCCTAACCTCTTCTGAGGCTCATATCTTGACAAAAGAGTGGATTTGAATTTTAGATGCAGTACATGAACCCTGTCAAATGAATGAATGAATGAATATAAAGGAGCCCATATGTCCTCAACCTTCTTGTTCTGGAGAGCAAGAACTGCAAGAACTCAAAAGTTTTTGAAAGGGTTTTAAAATGAAAGTTCGTCTTTTGTCTTTTTTCAACAAGAACGAGAACTCAGAAGCGGGAGTCTGCCCAGATGCAGTTAAGCATAAAGAGCCTAATTATTGGCAGAAAGCGCAAACATAGATAAGTGATTTTGCAGCTGGAACAGGTCAGGGATCAGAACAGAGCTTAATCCTAATCCCGGTTTTGCTCTTGGAGTAAGCAGAGGGAGGGGTAGTGCGCTGCTACTACTCCAAAGAGTTAGGAGGACTGGAGCAGTGGAGAATGGGTAGGCAGGTGAGTTTTAATTGGGATTAGGTGGAGGAACCCCAAGATCAGGTGTAGCAGTGCAGCTTGGGAAGGAGAATTACTTACAAATAAGATTTTTCTTTGCACACAGACGGGATCAGTGTGTGCTGCTACTACATATATGACTGCTATATGACTGATTCCCAACCCCTAGACAGTACAAGGGTAGTAACTTAATTACTGTACTTTAAGTAGAATTACTTACTTGAGTATTTATTATATGGACTTTTTAGTTCCTCTCAGTGACACCTTATTGTGTTGGAGGGGCGTGTGTGTCACAGTGACCGCAGGAGCTGAAGTAAAAACTCGGGTGTGGGAGGAATTCAGCGAGGCCATCGAAAAAGACTTTTGGATTGCCTTGAAGTGCTACTGGCAAACCGAAGGGTGACTCAGGAAGGGAAAGGCGTACTCTATCCATGCGGGGTATAGTGCGGGTGTTGCACTGAGAGGATACAGCTGATGACCATCTTAGTCTCGGTGACATGCCTTCTGCATTGGAAGCAGAGTCTGGGGATGAGGGCTGTCTTGATTGGACACACCTCTGCAGCAGGTCTTTGGTGGTGCTGCTGGATTGCCACACTCCTCAGCCTCCCTGGCAACGTCTATGCCAGAGTTTGTCCATTAGTCAAACCTCGGATTCAAGAGGAACAATGTGGTTTTGTCCAGTTACGGAATGCTGGATGAGTTCTTTATCCTCTCAAGGATATTCAAGTGTGCATTGGAGTTTACCCATCCGGTCTACATGTGCTTTGTGGACCTGGAGAAGGCATTTGACCGGGTCCCTCTGGGTATCCTGTGGGGGTGCTGTGGAAATATGGGGTGTCTGGCCCGTTGTTGCAGCCGATTCAGTCCCTGTACAGCTGCTGTGAGAGTTGTTCTGCTGCAAACTAACCAGTGTAGCCTGCACTAAACGCCCTGATATTTTCATGCAATCTTTGAAATAAAGTAAAATTACTGTACATCACTTTGTTTTAAGACATTTCACCAAAATATAATTCAGCAGAGCATCATGTGCAGAGCCAATATCTGATTTAGAATTCAAAAATGAATCAGAACTTTTAAAGTCTCCAGTCCTTTTTTTTTTGTTGCAGTTTAAAAAGTCACATTTGACTTTAAACTTAAAAAAACATTACCTACTTTACACTTGCTCCTCTTTTATTGTTAACTAGATGCTTGAGTATTGCAACTTTGATTGCATCCCGGTGATGAGAAGAAAAATGGGATGTGCTAACGGTGCAAGTGGGCTGTGGGATACCATTATTTCTTTATACTAAGCAAATATTTCCATGCTGTTGCCAGAAGCAATGCCAGGCTGCAGCAGCTGAAAAATGAACTCATTCAATAGTAATAAATATGCATTAATGGGCCTATCAGATTTAATTACTCATCAACTGAAGGTGCCAGAACACTGTTCTGGCACTTTAACCCTTGGTGGCAACTGGTAGTAATAAAGCACCACATGGATTTGCAGGTTTACTTTGCAAGATGTCGTTCTGGGTTTGAATCCCCCGGCTGGCTCGGGCCTTTCTCTCTGGGGTTTGCATGCTCTTCTTGGGCCTACATGGGTTTCCACTGACTTCCTCCCACAGTCCAAAAGCATGTTAGGTCGTTCGGTGAGCCTAGATTGAGTGTCGGTACAGTATGTAGACGGTAGAGTAAATGGCTGAATAAATTGAAAGTGGCTTGTGGTTTCAAGTGCTTTGAGTTGTGATTTAGACACGAAAAGCACTGTTTAAATGAGGTTCAGTTCTACATACAGGAAACGACCTTCAAGACCTGGCATTTTGAAAATGCCCAATCTTCTAGTCATCTCAGTTAAGTCCTTGTCAAAGCTGCAAAGATTATTATTATCATTATAATTATTGCTCGCCCATTTCTTCTAATATCCAACACATCCAGCAAGTGTGTGTTCACAGGTTACCTAAATACACCTGTTATCGTCAGAGGTTTTAATGTTGTGGCTGATGGATGTATGCCCTGTCAGATACATTTCACCTACTGTACACATAGAGATCTGGACTACTTACACACGTTCTTATAATGGCAGCAGAAAATATAAACTGGACCTGCGATGAGACCGTTCCAGTGAGTGAATCCAGGTGAATGCTTTGATCGCTGCACAGCTCTTTTACTTCAGTCCGCCCCATCGATGCAGATGAAAAGCAAGAGCATGATTTTAAGACATCAGTGTGTGGAAAGAGCCTGCAGTGATACAGAGGTGATTCTGACAACAGGTATATGTTACATTTGTACTCTGTCTCTCCCCCTGTGGTGGTACAATTCTCCCAAAATATTAAAAGAAACAAGAAAAAAAAAAACCTAATCCTGCTTCCATCAGAATTCATGCTCACCTCTCTTCCAGGCTGCTTTTGAAGAAGCGTTTCATCGCCTGGCAGTGCTGACATGATCAGCAATAACATTACCTTAGGCTACCATCAGCTTCAATGTAGATCACATACCAGCAGAGAGCAGAGGTGGGCCACTCACGTTGAAAGAAGCAGCCCCAGCTCACCACCAGGTGGCAGTGGAAGTCAGACGTCCAGCTCATCCTTTTGGTTGAGATAACCAACACAGTTTCCTCCAGTTGGCAGAGAGCCACATTTAAACTAGGCACAAGTTATTCTAGGCTAATTTGCACCTGATGTTCACTTAATTAAGACAGAGACAGACAGAGGGGCCCAGGGAGAGCAACGGTGGCAAATCTCTTGACATGATGCAGAAATAATACCAACCCTAATAATTAAGATGCAAGCGGTTACACAGAAGCTAGACAAATCAACATACATGTACACACACACACACACACACACGCGCACACACACACACTAATGATGGCAACCTGTTCTAATCAAAACATCGAGCAAATTAGCACGAGAAGCCGTCATACTGAAATGCCCTGAGGGCTTTTGTTTTGATGTTATTATTTAGCATGAAGCCATCCTTTATAGCCAAAATAATCTCTATCTGTATTTCTATTAGAGCGACAGACAGATAGATAGAACTAATGTCTCAGGCTAGCGCTATCGCAGTGCTTAAATCCTACTAAAATGGCATGTACTGCACTATGAAATTAGCACCTATAAGGGAAAAGCATGCCCACCACAATGCAAATGCAGTGAGCAAAGCAGTGCTAAATGCTATTGTGGCGTTTCCTTTTTTGACGCAGCTGCACAGCGACTCTCGTGGGCAAATGCTTTTAAACGTGCGCTCATGTCATCGGAGGAATTCATGTTCATGTTGATGCGTTCTGATAATTCAACAGAAATTTTAGCTGACCTCACTGCTGCTGCTGATAAAAACAGAATGATCTTCATCTGCTGTGACTGCAGCAGAATATAATGTTTCCAACCTCTCCTCCCTGCAGTGTGAATAAGCCTCGGTAACCTCACAGGCTCTGTGGTTCATTAGTATAAAGATTTATGAAAAGGCTTCATTAAAATTGCATTCAGCATTTCAGTGCCTGTAATGAAAGTTAGTGCGAGTGTCAAAACCTCTCCCATTAACCAAACTTGCCCAGCGCCGCACAACTGGAGAGTCTTTCCTCATGTGGTCTAAATCCTGGACGTGCTGCTCAGAGATTGGCACATTCTGTCTTTAAAGCACAATTTATCCAAAGATTGTATTGTTGACTAATTTATGAAGTTTTTTTGGGAAACTGAAGGATGATTATTTTTGCATAGCACTGTTGGCCTGGGTTCGATTCCCCCTTGGCTCGGCCTTTCTGTCTGGAGTTTGCACGTTCTCCCCGTGGCTGTGTGGGTTTTCTCCGGTTTCCTCCCAAAGTCCAGACATTTAATTAGTGGGATTAGGTTAATTTGTGATTCTAAATTGCCCATAGGTGTGAATGTGAGTGTGAAGGGTTGTCAGTCTCTCTCTGTGGTGGCCCTGCGACAGGCTGGCGACCTGTGCAGGTGTAACCCGCCTCTCCCCCTATGACAGCTGGGATAGGCTCCAGGCCCCCTGCGACCCTGAAGAGAATGGATGGATGGATTATTTTGCCTGCCTCTGCATTTGTAAAATGATTAAAGTGACCAATACTACTTCATTGGGTTCCCTTTAGTATGAATTCAAAATGGCATTTTTACACACACTGGACAATTCAATTCAGTCAAAGCAGAAATATTTTCCCCTTTTTAAAAAAATGCCACATGACTGACAGGGGATTTGAATATGCGGCTTCAAACAATTAGGTAAAATGCAAAGAGACTTTCCATAATTCATCTCCTGATTTAATGGTTGCAGCACACAGGCAATACTTAAACACCAGGTGGGAAAACTAATGATTGGAAGCAAAATGAACAGGAGTTTTAAAAAGGAGAGTAATCTCAATATAAGACAGGGAATGACAAAAACAGCAAACAAAAATAAATCCCAAACCATGACAGAAACATTGTTTCCCTACATCTACAGTCTGCATTTGTGGTGATTGTGAACAATATTCAGTTCAATTCAGGGCAATTTTGTTTGAGTCAAGTATTTGGAAGCACGTTTTCTTTCGTATTTTCAGACTTGTTGCATTTATATGAATTTTCTGATCCCAAATCACAAGATAAAGATGCCATAAATACATATTGATTTTTGTTTTCAATTTGTGGGTTCAAAGAAATATTTACCAGCGCTTCAGTGATTTGATAATAATGATAATAATGTGTACAATGAGTCTCCTGATATAACAAATAACTCATAATGCAGAGCACAAAATCTCCTTTTCTTGTTTTTTTCTTGGTTCCAATACAGCGAGACAGTGGAGCAATTTTAATCCTTTAAAAAAAACACACACACACACACACACACACACACACACACACACACACACACACACACACACACACACACACACACACACACAAACAACCAACCCATCACCTTAATATCCAGTGAAGATGATGGTCTGTATCTTCTGTGTTCATTAATTCAGGGGTCTGAGTGGTAGCAGTCACTCCAGGTCCATCATCACCATTCCTCACTTGCCCTCTTTCCTGTTCTAATTGCCTGAATAGTCATACTGCTGTTGCCCATTAGTATAATATCCATTAGTCTGCCTTTCCGTTCCTCACACCACCACTCCCTGTCTATACACCACCTCAGAGACACACACACACACACACACACACACACACACACACGCACACACAGGCATGTACAGAGCCATGGCAACATGCAAAAATGAGTGGCCTT
>VUQK01032745.1:0-20906 GCA_015106715.1 Bujurquina vittata
GAGGGGGAGGGAGAAGGAAAGGAAATTTTAAAAATAAAAAAAAAAAAAAAATTAAAAAAAAAAAAAAAAAAAAAGGGGAAACTAGTAAAAGCACCCATGACCCATGTGAGCATAATCAGCTGCGTGGTGAGGTGACGTATTTATACCATGAAATTAACATATCATGATATAATTTATTTTCCTGGGCAAGATTTTTTTATTTTATTTTCATGAATGATATGATATGGCCCAGCCTAGGTCCTACACATTCAAATCTGCCAATTGAAAATAGCTGTGCAACTGCTGAAATGCAGACACTTTGCTGCAATTCCCTGTTTAATTTACCTATGTGCACTTGTCGAACAACTGCATATAAATCAAAAACTGTAGCTCCTATCAAAATATTTTTTGAACTGTGAGTGTCACAAAGACCTGCTCTAAACAGGGAGCATTTTTAAAAAAGGGGCTCTTTTTGGGTTTTGAGAAAATCACCTCTAAGATTACTATTGAAGTTAATGGAGGAATTGGAGGGTAATCGCACTGCTTGAAACCTCACAGTTTAAAAAGTTAAAATTTTTGAGAGTTCAGAGGCATGTTTTTTTTTTAAAGCAGAGAAACAGCTCTACATTTTGATGGTAAAATGATGGCTGTAGAGTAAACACTGTGGACACAGTGGCAGTTTAAAGACAGAATTTTCAGCTGAAGAATTTGAAGTCTCCCACTCTAACAGTTGGAGCTCTCACTCTAGCCAAAAGTTACAAGCAGGAAAAGTAATAGCTCACATCTCCAGAAGAAGCTGAACGTTTTGATACCACATTGGTTTCTGTAGCACAAACTTGGCTGAAGTTATTAACGACACAGAACAATACTGTGAATGCTTTGAAGCATTCACAGTAAATAAAGTGACTGACAGTATCCTTTTTTAACATACTTCATACATCTGTCCTCGCAGCATATTTGTGTGTGCGTGTGTGTGTGTGTGTGTGTGCGTGTGTGTGTGTGCATTTTCATATGTTTCTGAGTTATTGACTCACAGATCTCCCTAAAGAAAGGAGGATATTATTGGTGACCTCTACAGAGGAAAGTCAGAAACAGTGAGGAAAGGAGGGATGTGTGTGGAGAAACAAGCGCGGGCTTGATGATGAGAAATTACACACACAAACAGATGAACGGGTAATACTTTTAAATCCCAATTCGCCATCAACATAAATCCTCATTTCTGCCGTCAGATAACAAAACACATGCATTCAAACAAAGAAGCCTTTCACTTCTTGGGGCCCCTGCTGATTTACAAACTATGCAGATGTGGCAGAGCGATGCTGCACACAATTACAGATCGGACTTCTTGTTATCTCTAACTACAGCGGCACACACGACAGTCGTCCACATTTCATCAAGTTTGCATCTAACAATCAAAAAGACTTTGAGGAATGGGAGAAACTAATGAGGGGAGAGGGAAAAAGAAGGGACAAGTGCTTGCAATTTAGTCACTTTTATTTCCTGCTTCACAATTAAATGCGGGGAGAAAGGAGAAAGAAAGCAAGGAGCTTATACGTAGAATTGTATCACAGCCATCAAGTAAATATGAAGCCCGTCACTATACAAATCCTGCAACATGTCAAATATTAAGTGTGCCTTCATGAAAAAAAGGATTAAAATCAAGACAGAGTAATGCAAAATGGTCATAGTGAAAGATGGAAACCACAAAAGCTAATTTTACTAGTGCGGCAAAAAATATTTCTAAATATCTCCTGCTCAATATCCAAACTTCTCTCTGATCCCACCTTCCCCCAACCTTTCCCTCCCATTCCCCTTTCCTTAATCAACTCATCTTACTTTTCTCTCATCTTTCCCCATGCCTACTCTTCTTCTTTTTTCTTCCCTCTTCTTTCCCCTCCCATCGCCCCTTCTCTGCTCTTCATCAGCTCATTGCCCATTCCGTCAGAGAGGTGTCGGCCTTCCAGCGGTACAACCACGGGATGATGAAAGGATGAGGGAGTAAAAGGATGGTAGGTTATAGAGAGGGGGGAGGCAGCAGAAAGGGTGTGGTGAGCAGAGATTGTGATGTGAAATGAAAGATCAAAAACCTCTAATCTCTGAAATGTCAGCTAACTGGGGAGAAAACACCCACCCGCAGACACAGAGAGAGAGAGAGACACACACACAGTAAGAGGGAGCTAACTGTAGTTTCATATTCATACTTCAAGTTTAGCTTAAGGGTTTAATGATTTCCAGGGTTACAGATGTTCCATTAGTTAATCATAAATAAAGCATGCAAAGATGACTCTGTTTGCAGATTTTAGACAATAATTTGATTCAGTGCATCTCACCACTTCATTGTCTAAGCAGGACACAGCTTGCGAAACCTATCTTTTCCGGCTGAAAGTAGGGCATGACAATTTCGGGTCAACAAGGTGGCATATTCCTGGAAAGATTTCGTATTCAATATTTTAAGGTAATTTTTTACTTCCAACTTTATCTGTTCACGTCTACACTAATCCTCATTTGCTCCTTTCCCCTTGTCCTCCTCCTCTCTGTTCTGTTCTTCGTTCCCTGGCAGAAACGGTCTGTGTTCCCTCACCTGTGAAACTAGAAGATGTCCTTGACTTACAAGGACAAGTACTGCACTGTGTGTGTGCGTTCTGTACAAGCGAGCACATTATATGAATAACAGTATGTAACACACCTCTCGCTCCATCTGTTGTAACACTGACACTAGAACAGTCAATATCAGAGCAACTGTCATTATGAGACATCGCTGCCATGTGGCAAAATTGGATTACATGTAGCCTAAAGCTAATGACATTCACAAGACTGATGAATGCAACCGAAAACTAGCAACAAGCGATTCAATACAAGTGATGAGCGCACATACTTTGCCTGTAGGGCTGACCGTTCATCAGCTACTGCATTCAGTTCCCTTTACACAACTTCGCCTGTGAATACAGTGTGCTCAGTGGGACTGTATCCCTAGAACTGGTAAAGATTTAAAGGACACAGATCATGCTTTTAAATCCTTCTTTTTCATTTATAAATCATTCAGTTGTGGTCTATATAAAGTAGGACTGCAATGCTTTAGTCCTCGTTATTGTAGCTCCACAGACCCACAGACCCCACTTTGACCCCTCTTCTGACACCCATCTTAGAGCAACTCGTTTTCATGCAGTCTCATTAAATGTGAATGAGACATTTCTCGCCCCACCCCCCCTCCAGGTCACAGTACATTCAACTCCACCCTGTTCGGCCATTATTGTAGTTTGATATCAGCGATACGATTAGCTACTGGCAGAGAAACTTTTTATTCACAATACGCTGGAGAGATTATATCTCTCGGCTGGCCTGGGAACACCTTGGGGTCCCTCCGGATAAGCTGGTGGAGGTGGCTGGGGAGAGGGAAGCCTGGGCTTCTCTGCTTAGGCTGCTGCCCCTGCAACCCGGCCCTGGATAAGCGGAAGGAAGGAAGGAAGGAAGGAAGGACGGACGGACGGACGGACGGACGGATGGATGGATGGCATAAACAAAGCCTCGACATAGGAGTTATCTAGCCAGCGTCAAGAACGTCACTGAACGTCAATGAATCGCAAAACAAAAATGGCAGACACAAAGCCAAATGCTATTCAAAACATGCAGTACAGTTATATTTTCAAGGAGCTAAATGCTAGCTCACAGCACTAACAGAAGGCACAATGCTACTATCAAAACAATCGCCAGAATGTCATATTAACACTCAAAATTTATGTGTAAAGTTTGTTGCCATTTCAGCGTTATTTGAAGCTTACCGCTTTGAAGTGTCCGTGGTTTCCATAGAGAGAAAGACCTGACCCCTCAATCAGATGCAGTCTTTCGGCAAATCCATCTTTATACTGGCGGAGGTTGCTTAAGCGCTCATCCTTGCTTCGCGCAAGCACGGAGGACATTTTGACTTGTCTATTTGCAACTTCGGCATAACAAAACTGGACTACAACATTGCTGCGTGAGAAAAAAATGGCGGATTCACGAGTGGTTAGCCGGATGTCCATGCCCTATTTAGCAGTTCCACAGCAAATACTGTGACGTTACAGATAAGAAAATGTAACAGTGAACAGAGAAAACTGAACAGACTGAAAATTGACCCCCCCCCCCAAAAAAAATAAAGGTATCTACACAACACCAGGAGAGAATACATTTAAATTTTCTGCACTGCTAGACCCTCAAAGTACACAACAAAATGTATTTAAGGGCTAAAAGAGTGGCTTTTGTATGATATGTCTCCTTTAATGTCCTTTGATTAGAGCAAAGGCAGATGTAAAAAAAACACAGGGTCTCTGCATGGGAAGCATCATGTGATGTAAGATACCATAACTGACCTTTAGAGTAGGAGAGACAAAGAAAGCCAGGTTCAGCTCAAACAAACCCAGTGTGGCAACGGCCACTGACAAGTAGGCCGAACAAAGCTGTGGACTGTTCACTTAGATGGTTCTGCATCTGAGCACTAAGGCGCTTGATAATGGCTGTATCAGCCCCATGCACATTTACACTTTCTTTTAGTCCAGTTTGTGTGATAGCTATGCCAATGATCGTTTGATCTACACTACACTTGTAATCAGAAGTTTCCATGCACTCATGGGCATGAATGTCATGGTAATTTAGGGCTTTTAATGATTTCTTTGTACTGTTCTTTTCAACAACTTCAATGACATAAAAAAACCAATAACTAGTTTTATTAATTTATTTGGAATTTTCTTTAAACTACAGAGAGTCAAAGGTACAGTACACAAACTGGCTCAAATAGATACATGAACTCTATTAAATATGTTAATAAGTGGTGCTGAAGGTTCTACAATGCCTTAACTTGACAAGGCCAAACCCTATTAACTCCTCGTCAGTGATCACGAATCGACTACAACTGGTAGTTTCTCCTTGCCAGTATAAAAAGGTTTTCTTTGTCAGTACTCATTGAACTGACCAAAACTCAGAACAATACATCTGTTGTTGGTTTCTGCGTCTGTTTTGTTTTGTTTTGTTTTGCAAGCTACTAGACATCTAAATTTCCTCTCGGGATCAATAAAGTAGCTATTAACAAGTTTTTTGGACTCTGGTACTGTGCGCATATGTGAGCATAGTACGAGAAGAATTTTTAAACCTAACTTTCCTCATGTTGACTGTTTCCTTTTCATGGGATAACGGCAGCGCTTCTCAGTGAGGCTGCAACGCCGCAGATCACTTGTCTCCCCATGTTTTTGTTGATCGTACTGTACTGTCTTGATGAGTGTTCTGGAACCTAATTTCCCGGACGGGACCTTCCCCAAGGGATCAATAAAGTTTAATTCATTCATTCATATTTTTTAAATTACTTTTATCTGAATACAACAACAACAAAATACATTTGCTTATGTGCATATACCTTTGCGTAACTAAATTCACAAATGATTCTTCTTCAGAGGAAGAAAAAAAATGATCAAATACACATTTTCAAACTCTAACAATATACACACAACACATCTATAATAAACAGGCTTTAACCTTCAATATGCACCAATTACCTACACACCTGCCAGGAGTTAATGAAAGTACCTGGGGTGGAAAAGCACTATGTCCTTGTGACATACAGAGAGCCAGAGCACCACAGACATTTAGACTTGACACAGCTGGGAAAGAAGAGGTTGGTTTAATGATGTCTCAACTCCATTAAGCCTCCCAGTAAGCCATGGCAGCGACCCAGCATGCACAAAACAGAACCACCCCTCACTGGAAGGCAGCAGTCATTAATACACCTGTGCTTTCACTACAGTGACACGTTAAAATGTCATCCATGGAAAGGTCCACCCAGCACTGAAAAACAGACAGGTAAGTGCTTCAGATTTAAGAAAAGGGGTTATCACTGTTAATCAGTTCCTATGACAGCTCAGACAGTTTAAAGGACATTGCACAATGTACACCTGTCAGGCATGTACCAAAGGGAATTTGGAATTTGTAGTTAAGAACTGAATGCATAGTTATTATAACGCTGTGGAAATAACATTTACAAATATGAATGTCTGGATGAAGCAAATTACATGCAGGCAAAAAAAAAAAGTCTTCAGAAGCTTGGCAAAAGAGGAATATTCCAGCATGAGGATAATTCAGAGCACACTGCAATTCAGAGCACAGTGCCAAAAATCATGCAAGAGGAAAACACGGAAAGATATCTTCAGAAAATTGTGCAACACTTGGATCCCCCATGCCGAGGAGACCCGAGTGCAATCAAAAATAAAAGTGAACTGCTGGACCTCTATTCTTAATACAAACTAGTCAATAAATAAATAAAGCAAGTTTGTGCTTTAAATTTGTTTTCTTAGGCATTTAATACAGGGTTCAGATTCCTTTGGACATGATGCACAAAGCCGCCCATCTTAGCATGGCCTGCACAAGTGCCTGGATCCACCGCACTCCTTTCCCCAATGTGTGTGCCCTGCAGCTGTGCAATGGTTGTTGTTTGTGACTGCCTCTGATGAACACGTCAACCCAGCATGTTCCAGGCATGCTCAGTAGGAGACATATCAGGACTAAATCCTCTTCAGATCCAGAAAGTGCTGCACTACTCTGTTGGGGCCAAATACCAAATGAAAATGTATTTTGCAACTTAAAATGTGTACTTTTTTTTTTTAGTTGTACAGTAAATTGAAATACTTGTTCTTAATTTTACACAATAAATACCCTACAGATACTATTTTGAATCATCCAACTCTGTAACAGCACAGCAGTGTCCTCACCTCTGCTGTATATTGTACATACCTGCAGGCAAAAGACATTTTTATTTAGATAAAACACAGGAAAAAAAAGGGAAGAGTTGTATTAAAATATTTGTTCATACTGATGTTTATTAAAGCATTTCATTTGGGATTTTATTTCTCTGGTTTCTCTCTCATACACTCTCACTGCAGATTCAGGGGGTTTGCAGTAGGAGTCAATTAAAGGCACTCCCCATTGTAATTACACAATTTTAGATATACTAGGCTACTGGGACACAAGTGTTTGTGTGTTTGTCCTTCCTCCCCTTGTCATCTTCCCCTCCCACTCTTTTACACTCTCTTCATCTCCACCTGGGGCTGTTTTCAGGGAGGGGTTCATTAAATACTAAATGCCCCTCTGGTCTCTCTAAGAGGTGAAATACAGAGATCGGTTTATTGCAATGACGTGTGAGGTTGAATATAAAGAAAGAAAGACAAATACGCCATAAAAAAAAAAAACAAATTTTAGAAAACCATTTTATTTAACCAGGCAAAGAAGTAACCAAACCCTGAAATAAAAAAAAACAAAACATTCTTTTTGTATCCTGCTTGCTTTGGGTCAACAAAACAGCTGACACATCTGAAACGTGCTCTGCGAGATTAAATCGATAGAAAGACGCGCTCGCTCTCTCTCTCTCTCTCTCACACACACACACACACACACACACACAGAAACATTAGCAAACAAAAGAAGGGAAGTGATATGATCTTAAAGTAATTCTTAACCAGAGTTAAATGACAAAAAGGATGGCAAGTGGGTGAATGCATAGATGGCATACAAATGCCTGGATGTCTGACCCATATACTGAGGGGACCCGAAGTCTCTGTTCACTGTGGGAGGACATTTTGCTGGTTGTCTGGGTATACTTGTCGCCTTAGAGTGAAGGGTCATAAATCGATAAATCAAAAGTTATACTTAGTGATCCCCTTTATACTGAGATGAAACATTTATATTCCAGTGGGAATAAATTTATTGAAATTTACATATTCCTTTTCTACTCTTTTCTACTGAGCCTTCAAAGCCCTTTTTACACTACAAGACACATTCACCCACATACCAACAAGTACATCGTTGGCACTTCGGGAACACTTTAAAAATGCAGTCTGGATTAGCCAGGGGTTAAACTTGATCAGTAAATGACTTGTTCACCTCTTCAAAACCAAAGCCGTGTGTATAGGGCAGGAGTGAAAACTGAATGGTTTAATGAATATGAAAATCATGCGCTCTGGCCTCTGCAGTCACTAGATCTCTGTGGGAGATTTTGGACTGTTAAGCTTGCTTAGACTAAAAATGTTTTGTCTGTTCCATTGGTCCGTGTTTCAGATGAGGTTATTATAGAGTCATAAATTCTGTTTTCATGACTGAGAAAGATAAGACAGTACACCCTTCTACTCAATCAATCATGCTTGCTGGCTTTCAGAATGTGAAAAGTCTTCGGGAAGGAGGTGTTAGGCATGTTGAGAAAAAAATATGTAAACAGACAATGGCAACTGTAGTGTTTATGATACTGGTTTCTGCCCCTTTTTACAGCTCAAACTGGGTAAACTGGAAACATCACTTCTCTTTTGGCTATGTCACGTTTACAGTTTAGGTAGACCAAAACTCACCAGCTAGCTGAGCACCCTGACAACCTAACTGAAGTTAAGGACCTATTGGGGGAAGAAAATCTTTCAATGCACTAGTCTTTTTGTTGGGATGTCGTGAGGGGTTCCAGATGCTGCTTCAAGTTTCTTTAGTATTATGACATACCATAAAACAATTAACTGTGGTGATGAGGGTTATATCACATAGTCCATCATTAAAACAACAATCAAGAGAGCGTGTTGCAGTCTTCATGTTATCATGAAATCAAGAAGAAACTTCAGGAAATCTCTGATCTGGACCAATTAGGAGCAATCTGTTTGTGATAATATGGCATTTAGCTGTGACAAACTGGTAAAAATCACAAACCTGTTGTGTACATACACGGAAATTCACAGTAACTACTTATATTCAAAGTCCAGCCAGAACATCATAGATCTGAAACAGAAGTTGTTTCTCCACAAAGTGACCCAGCTGCTGCAGGATGGCAATTTGACTGCAAAATGACATGGGCGCCTGGCAACCTTGCTTTAAAACAGGAATATAACCAGAATACAACCAGCTGGCAACCAGATGAGCTGGCTCCCTTACTGAAAAGATAGGCAAATACTGCAGATAGGTGTTCATTAGCAGAGACTGATGAAGAAATCAGTTTTAAACTGTTTGAGGACAGGCTGCCTCTCACCGGGTACCTTTGTGATTGAAAGTGGTCGAGTTGGGTGTAAATTAATATTTAGTGTACAGACATGACAACAGCACCAGCTTTCTTATCAACACAAGTGAGTAACTTGAAGTGCAAATATACAAAACCATTTCCAAAATGCTGGGACTCTATTTTCAACTAAATAACAGGTTTCGGTGCAAATAACTGAATTCTGCTTTTATTTACATTTACCAGTGTCTCGCTCGATTTGAAAACTGGGGTGCACCGTAGAAGTGGGATACACAAATCTTTGTGTTGCACTAGAGAGTTTAAAAAGTTTTTTTAGATGCTCTAACTGCTATTATTGGTAAACTTAGTATTTAGAAAGAAGTCATAGTTACACAAGTTTTTTTTTTGTTTGTTTTTTTTAAACAGCAAGTCTAATTTGTGTTCCTTTGTCTACGCACAGGAAGCAGAGATGACACAATGGAGAGAATAAAACACGTGCGTGTTTATCTGCATTCACACTCACGAAGTCTTATTTGTGTTCCTGATGAGCTGCTGATGTTAAACAAGAGGAAGCACAGCATGAATGCCCATTAAAAAGAAAATAACAGAAACCAGATACAAAACGCTACTGCGCTCTCATCTCTGCATCCACTGTGGGACAACAAATGAGCACACATAAAAACACAAACACACACGATTATTTCCTGTCCCTGGCTCTAAAAATAATCCTCTTCGTAATAAGGTGCAGCAAATAGGCTTTTTGGGTTTCTGAGATTTTCATGCTCATTTCCACTTTAAAAGACGGCAAAAACAGAAATGTTACACATACGCACACACAGAAGAGTGAGAACTTGATAGTCAGGGAAGGTGTGACTCACTGTCCCTAAACAACACTGACTGTTTCATGCTTGGCTGTGGTTTAAGAGGAGACTGAGAAAGAAAAGAGATGAGAGACAGATGAGAGGGAGACTGAGGGAATGAACCCTGCAGAAACTCATTTATATTCAGCATGGAAATAAAAGGACTGATGGTTAAGCATTCTTCCACTGGATACTTTACAGGCTGCAGTTGCTTTTTTTCCCCCACCCCAGAAGACATGGAAATTTTACATAACTCACTAATGACCTGCAGACAGGTGAAAAGGAAGAGAGTATGGGTGGTTGGATAAGTGCATACTTGAACTCTTTATGGTAGCTTTACCATCAGAAATTCCATATTTACAGCTCTATTAAATGAACCATAACAATGATTGTCACCCTGTTCATTTCTGAGGCTAACACTCAGTTCTTAGCTTTTTCTTCCTGTGGAGAAAAAACAAAACAAATTTTCCTGCTTTCTGTTTTCTAATTGTCAAAGATATTCAATATGACTAGATGTTTTGGACACAGATAGGATATTTGGCTAAGGGAAGGACAGAAAATGTATTGGAATTAATGTGTCAATTCAGCATAGTGATGTTAATGTCATTTTCTCATCATCCACACTAATTGCAAAAAAGAGAAAATAACTTTTCTGTACAGTATGCAATTAAATCCCTGTGCATGGTTTGGCATTTCTAAATGCCAGACCATGCGCTTAACCAATAGTGCATGCACAATACATATATTTCTGTCTATGCCATGTTTTCCAGCTTAGAACTTAGGTATAAAATAAAAATAAAGATAAACTGTTGACCCTATTACATCATCAAGGAAAAGGCCTATCAAATCAGTGTAGAGTTGCTGACATTACAAAATAACCTCAAGGCTTGCTGAACTGAACCTTCTTAACAAAGAAGGCAAATCCTTGATGTTGATGTTCTTATGTTGTGAGTTAAACACATCCAACAGTCAAACTCTCTCAGGGATTTTAATTATGTGACAAATAGTACATATACAAGTAAATTCACAAAAATAACATTATGAATGCAACAGTAACCTGTAAAATGTGCTCATCTGGCTCCAAGTTTCCAAACAGGCTATAGCCTCATTCAGGAAACATCAGGTACGCTACAGGCCAGACGGGAAAATGGGAAAATGGCTTAAAATACTGACAATAACTTAGAAAACACCTAAACACAAGCTCCAAATTCTAAAAAAAATAAGTGCTGCTATCAATGGCAGACTGGCCATCTGGAATACCTACAGTCCACTTCCAAAGGGGCCAGGAGAACTGTAGTAACTAGATTAACCAATTTCCCATGCTGCTTGATCTCATATTTGTCTAGCCAGTCAGTTCTAATAGCAGGACTTGAGACTGGACGTAAGCTAAACTTCAGCTTTATTGTAAAATCAACAAGACTAAGAGAGCTGGGCGGGGCCAGCAGCACAAACTAAGAATGTTACTTAATCCAATATACAGACAGAAAAGCAAGCACACAGCGGCAGGGAGTCATAGACGACAAAGTGACAAAGGACAAAGGGAAACGCAATATATACAGACCAGAAGACAGAGACGCGAGGATGACCAGAAGAACAAAGGGAACCCGGAATTAAATACAGTCTCCAACGGAAGTTTATTCTCCAAGATGACGACGCTTGGCTGTGTATGGTTCTTCCACATGTTGTTTGTTAAATTAATAATTTGTTAAATTGCCAATATGTCTTGTTTCTACTGATTTCAAGCATCACATCCAGTAAACCACACCAACACCTCCATCGAACCCTCTGGACACAACACATTATCTGTGGTATTATGTGTGTAGAATGCACTGCTTTTGGCCCAGGTATTTCTAATCTGACTAAGGTGTGAATAAAATAATGTAATTATCCTATAAAAGCACAATTTTTAATGATACGGGTATTTAAAATTGAACAGTGAACATGGTTCCTTCATTAAATACCCAGCATTTATGTCCTGTGTGAGACAACTAAGAAAAGTAACATGAGTCCAGGAGCGATGAAGATTAGCGATGATAAACCCACAGGTTAATGGAAGGTAAGTGGCCAATCAGTGCAAGAAAAATGCCACTATGTGCATATTTAATTATGCTGCCATCTGAATTGAACTTTAAAACCAAACACAGAAATAAATCACAGACATTTAATTTTTCATGAGGGATTCATGTGTAACATCCAAAGATTTAAGGATTTTCTTTACCGTATTACACCTTTTTGGTATAAATACTACTCTGATCTTGTTAAAATAGATATTGCGAAAAATATATTTACAATTGAGAGAGCACACTGTGTGAACTACTAGAAGACACTACTGGTATAGACCAGTAACAATGCTATAAAAAGAAAACCTTTTATCACAGGGCTGAGCAGGTTGAAATGCTTGGTAAAAGGTCAGGAATCAGAATAAGGTCCATGACCTCGTGTTGGAACACATGCATGAGCCATTTTACTCCAACAGGTCTTTACCGGGTCAACGTGTTGGTGTGAAAGGCTAATTTGTGAGAGGCAGCTTAGGAAACGCACTTCCTGAAACATGCCTCTGGAGGAAAGTCTGGAGGAAATTAAACAAAATACACAAATACTCACACTTTGGCATATTATCACACTCTATCCCTGTCTACATTCCTCTAAACCACCAAAGAACAGTAATTACTGTAGATACTGGAGTGACAGAGGAGCAGAGCAGTGCCAGTATGAGGGTTGATAAAGGAGATGAGGGAGATAGCGACTGCTGCAGCCAAAAGCTTCTCATTAAGCCAACCCTACCCCCAGCTCACACACGCAGCATGCATGTCTGTCTCCTGCAGCACATTGCAGTTCAATTTACTTTACAGAATTAAGCATCTTGCATGCATATTTATTGAAAATGCAAAACAATCTACAGTCACTCATTTTAAGGTCTCTCTTGAGTTCTCCTATTTTTCTCTTTTTGTCCTCCACCTTATTGTACTCCTCTTATTCCCCAAGTCCCCTCAATCTCCCTTCTTCAAATCTTGGCTATTTACATCTCTTTCCTCACAATCTCCCTTCTTTCTGCATCCTCTCCTATTTCCTTCCCTTTCCTTTGGCCAGCCAGTCTTTTTAAACCCTTTTCTCTTCTTCCCCACTTCTTCATCTTCTTCTCGTCACCTCTCCCCCATAAGACCCCACACACATGCAGCCAATCTAAGTCAATTAAACAAATGTTTTTTTACTCTCTTCTCGCATTATACTGTCTGTGACTTCATTCATGATGATGGACTCAAAGTTGTTACGCAAAGCTGTATGTGTGTGAGATTTTCCAAAGCCTAAGCTAATTAGGTAGAACCCAAGGCACAGCAGGCTGAAGAGATAAGGCTGAACATACTAACATACTTAAATATATATGCACCAGGATTATTTTAATGATTCCACATGCCAGATATATGCAAACACACTTGCACAAAAGCAAATGGATATACTAAAATAGGGGGAAAACATTAAAATGCAATATATTTTCATTTATATACTTCCCTTCTCTGTCCTAGATGCCTTCATTTCTTAGCTGACCGATTTAGAAAAAAAGTTGTAATTCTGCATATGATAGATGTTCTCTCATGCAAAAAGTTTGGAGAGTGACAGCCTTTCCATTTGTTAAGGTACCCTAGTTTTGATGGCGTCTGCATCCCACTTAACTGCTCAACAGATGGCCAATAGATACAAGGGAAAGCTGTGAGAGTAAATTACTCCTACACACAAACAAAAAGTTACACTCACATTTACAGTGCACATCTGTCTGCACATAGATTTACTCCTACACACAGATAGATTGCAGCATGCAAACACGCCAAAAATTATAACAACCAAAAAATAAGAAAAAACACACATACACACACAATTACACTGACACACGCACTCCTCATTCCTGCTCCTGTAATTGAAGCTGAAACCGTTTCAGCAGGGGTGTAAATTTATTGGCTCCACACTCCACCCATGACATCAGGTGGTTGTGTATGTGTGTGTGTCTCTGTGATAAATTGTCACTATATAAGGGAAATAAACAATACAACATACTTTTCCATAGAGAGCTCGCTTGCTTCCACCTTGGTCAGAGAGGTAGAGAGAGGTAGGTAGAGGTGTGTGTGTGTGTGTGTGTGTGTGTGTGTTTCCCAGGAGTTTCAGTTACAGCCCCATGCACACAGAGTAATAAATACCGCTACTTCAAACCTTTTATTGAGCAAAGTAGGTACTCCATGTTCCTATCCTCCTTCTGCTTGTTTCTTCCTTTTTCTTCTCCCACTCTCCCATTCTTACTGTGCTCCCTGTTTCCCCCCCCCCATATTCCATCTACAGTTTTTATTCTTCCTTTAACCAACTGCCTATTTCCCAATACCAGGTGTGTGACAAACAGTAATGGGGACTTGAAGATTCCTCTAATAAATTGTTGCAAACGCCTGCTGTGGCTCAAGAGGTAGGCTGACACTAACTGACAGTTTAGGCTCCCCCAGTCTGTAAGTCATAGTGTCCTAGGCAAGTGTGTGAAGCAGGATTTATGGTCCCACATTGGTGTCTGTTTCTTGTAGCTCTTTGGCTATGCAGAAAGAAGGATTATGGGAACTCAACCAATGGGGGGCTACAGTGACGCACTTGTGTGCAGACCTACGGGAAACCTAAACTGCATTGCCTAAACAAAGTGACTCTATGCTATCAGTAATGTTCAATTACTGAATACCTAAAGAGAGTAGCTTAGACCAGTAAGAAAATGACAGTGGAGTGTACCAGTAATCAAAAACAGGATACACAGACAATTGTTTTTAACACTCCATCTCACTTCACTACAAAGACTTTCTTTGTCTTTCTGCAGCAGCAAAACACCCTCTGAAGCTACCCCTCCTTGCCCAAACCAGAGTACTCCCAGTAGCGAGTTCAAGCTTGAGCTGCATGTTCACTAATAATTATCTTCAGAATATACATTAGACCACCCACTCAAATCTGTGCATTATGCAACAATAAACATTACTGTATGCAGGAACGTTTCGGTGGTACAGACTGTACAAGTGTACAGTTATCGTCATCTTGAAAGTACCAAACTGTATTTTATGCTTTAAAGGCTGTGGACTTTTTGAAGTTTTAGAATTACTATAAATAAAAAAATTGAAACTTCAAAAGCATTGGAGTGTTAGCACAGCCCTGTGAGGTGTCTTTAAAGAGCTATTTATAACCCTCATATCAAAAGCCACAGTTTAAGAGACTTGGCCCGAGAGGCAACGCAAAGAGGGAATGTCAATGAAAAAGAGAAATGATAGGCAGCACAGGGCAAATGAGCAAGGCCGAGACAGCAAAAACAAGACACGCAGAATCAGGTTTAGAAGACAGAGAGGTGTGAGAGTGTGTCTTTTTATGGGGTAACATGTCGGTCATGTAAGGAGTCTGTGTGAGAAATGAGTCTCAGTGCAGCAAGGGCTGATGCAGCATAACAATAAGTTCACACGCACAATTGCAAGCTGGTTAGAGAACACACATTATCTGATGCACAAACAAGTACAGACAAGGATACACAATAAACTATACACATAAATGCATAAAGAAATTCACACATTAATATAAATGTGTGCAAACATCTAAGTGGATATATAAACGCAAGCTGAGATGCACAAACTGAGATATGCGCGCACACACACACACACACACACACACACACACACACACACACACACCAGAGCGGGGAAGTTGCTTGAAGGAACAATAAAACGAAGCACAGTTAGATCTTGTCTGTTGCTGCATATTACACTGCTGCAGTCTGACCAAAAAACTCGCACACAAAAAAAACACACGGGCAGGCAAGAAGCATGACCACTGCAGTGTTCCTGCATGCAGACCATCTACTAAGAAGGTCTCCCTGAAGATGCTGTTCTTCTGTTTGTGCGTTTGGCATCCCTATCATGCTGCCCGATAAGCTGCTGTGATATTGTCACAAGAAGACGTTAGGTGTCTATAACCTTTCCCCAGAGCTTTAAATACTCTGCACATAGTACAGAACACAGTAGTACACACAAATACAACTCTCCTTCCTTCCATCATTGCTTCTCTTGGGGGTATTAAGAGCAGTAATAACGATGTGGCATTGTGTCCTTGTGTGTGTCAGTGTGCATGTATGTATGTTTCTGTGCGACGCTATTAGTACACTGGATAAAGGAGCTATTAGGCTAAAGAATGGTTTTATAGCACAAAAAAAAAACAAACCCCCACAAGAGAGGAACTCCAACACACACATATACTCACATTCTCTCTCTCTCTCTCTCTCACACACACACACACACACACACACTAACAATAATGACCTGTTTTGTTGGGCACACTGACTGCTGCGACAATAATAAACTCCTTATTTGTTATGTACTAGGACCATTAAAGAGAGGGACCACAAGAGGAGGAGATAGAGCAAGAAGAAAGAGAAAGGGTTGCATTAAAGAGAAGAATAATGAGAGAGAGACAAATGTAAGGACAGGCAGAAGTACATAAAGAAGGTAGAAACAACAGAGATGTGCATGGCAGGTTAAAGCAAATATGAAAAATAGGAACGCAAAAGTGAAATGAAGGACTCGTTCACACTGCAAATACAGACTGCTGACCATGCAATCACAGTGCCCCCTATTGGTAGACGATAAGTCAACCATTTTGAATCTTGACATATTTATTTATTTGCAGATCTCATTGGAGCTGAAACTTTAAATGATCACAATCAATCAATCAATCAATCAAAAGTAAATAAAAAGGTTCTGCATCAGTATGCAGCACATTACAGATAATACACACTGCAGGACAGTCATTTTCCCCGATGTTATCAGACACGTTAGACCACTGCTTTCTGTGCCACCTTGTCTGGTTTCACACACAGCTCACGCAGCATTAGGAAGGAGGATAAATGCCTCTGTAGGTGTTATCCACATCAGTTCACAACTTAATGATGTGTTTATGCATCCATCAGACACTGTTTGATTTTAAACAAGTGCTCGGTGCAATGTTATAAAGCCCTATTGAATAATGTGTCTGCTACAGTGCAATCACAGTTGTATTGGATAATTATAATGTTTGATTCATGGTTCTGAATCAATAGCTCAGCTGTACCAGACCCAAGGATTTTGTCCAGTGGATCAGACATGACCACAGCGATGTACGGTGGCAGAGCGTAGTATCACATCTTGTCAAGCTATCACTTTGTACAAAAGAGACACCAGGAGCATAAATATGTGGTGTTAGCAGCTACTGAACCTTCATTTCATAAGGTCTGATTTTGATGACATATGACATCCATATTACCAAATTAAGAGTTGTGAGCATGAGTGGTTTTACTCTAAATATTTCACGACTATTTTGTGAATTTCATCTACCGGTACGTTAAAAACTCTTTACACAACTAAGTCATATCCAACAAGACTTAAACTTCAGACTTCTTTGAGACAATGTGTGTGTGTGTGTGTGTGTGTGTGTGTGTGTGTGTGTGTGTGTGTGTGTGTGTGTGTGTGTGTGTGTGTGTGTGTGTGCGTGCGTGCGTGCGTTTTTATTGCTATATGTTCAGTAAGATTCAGTGAGTACTACCTGTCGAAATCTTGTGTTTGCAGAAGCTCAGCCAAGCAAAACAGAAATACAGCTTGATGCACATAAAGCCACCATCCATTCTGACAGCTTTTTAAAAACAAAGTGCATCTATAAAAACAAGTCACCCGTGTGTATTTTACATTCCTCTCCATAAGCCACTCTTTGAATGCCGGGCTTTGTGGCAGGTCTTACAGAGGAGAGAAAAGCCTGTTATCTGTCTGTATGTTGCTGGTGTCTCCAGACAGACACTGAGTCACTGCACTGTGACACAAATGTTCTCACTGTAAACATCCCCAGAGAGTGAACCTGGTAGGTGACCTCTGAGGGACCCTAACTAAAGGAAAATTTTAGTTAATAAGTGGTAATATTTTGTGTCACACACTCTGATACGTCAGTGATGAGATCAATTTCAGCAACGTTCGCAGCAGCAATTCCTGCAACTAAATGTTTCCAGTCACTGTTGATCCATCTTGCATATCAGCTTGGAGGAAATTAAATCCTTCTAAAAACTCAAACAAATGCAACTCTGGAGTTTCTGCGGGTTTTCTCAAATAAACAGCTCATTCCTCTTGAATTAAGGTCATAATTTTGACTTTTCTATACTTCTCAGGCGATTCTTTTGTAGCAACTTGTGTGCGCGCTGTACCACTGAGCTTGAGATTCAACTGACACATAGATGTCCTGACATTTTCCTTTTATAAAGTCCTGGCATAATTCAAAATATAATGCTTCCTTGCCCACATACAACAAAACAACAAAACAAACCATGACAGTCCTGCCATTTTACATAAATGGGGAAGATTCTTATGCTGGTATGTAATGTTTTCCTTTCCTTTTTAGCGAAATGTAAAAGGGCGAAAGTATTCTTTTTGACTAGGATTTGCTTTCTTCTTGCAACCCTGTCATCCATGCTGTTCTATTATTCAGCTGGTTGACCACTCTCCTTGTGAGGGTAACATTTCAATTTGTATTCAGATTCCTTCATTTGCACACAATCTATCTGAATGTGGACTGGTCCAAACTCATTAAAGGTTTTGTAACTTCTTTCAGCCTCATGAGCATCACCAACCCCTTTTCTGAAGACCTGAGAAATCTTTGTTCCCGCCATAAATCACTTCCCTAAACATGTGAATATAGATTTTGAATACAATAGGATGCCTACTCACACCTGATTGTCATCCCACCTATTGAAAGTACCTGCTTTGAATGTTACCTACAAATGAAACCCTAATCCTACAGGTTTACATACTTTTCCACCACATTCTCCTCATTAAATAAATGACCAAGTGTAATTTTCTATTTCACTTATTTAACTGGGTTCTCTTTTTCTAATTGTAAAGCTTCTGTAAACTTGAGATGATGTTTTAGGTCCTACCCACACATAAATATAGAAGGTTTTGGAGGTTTGATAAATCTTTGCTCATAGGTCATCTACATCCAGCGACTTACACTGGTCTCTAGGCTTGTGCAGATATTGCAGCAGTGGTGCAGTGGGTAGGCCCTCGCGTTGCAGCCAGAGGGTTGCCAGCTCGAGCCCCTGTCCCTGCACTGCGTTGTGTCCTTGGGCGAGACACCTAAATCACATTGCCTAACGGTAGCGCTTGTCTTTGGCTGCATGACCGCAGATGCTCGTCTCTGGATGAGTGATCCGGAACGATCATTTCATTGTGTGCCTTGTGTGACAATGAGTTGAATCTAACATCTTGTGTGACTGAGGCCTTAGCTTACTGAAGTAGGCTGCAGATGGTCTACTGGCCAATCTCTCAGCAAAACACTCACCATCCTCGATGTCTATGGGGCAATTAAGAGCAGAGATATAAAGAGGATCTTGGAGGATGTAGAAGAAATTTCTAGGCATGTGGCAAATGTTTTATGACATGACGTGGTTATTTGTGGCTCAGTCCTTAGTGCCAACACAAATGCTATAACTTGAGGGTTTAAACAAATGCCCTGCTAATTCATGTTATGAATACAATAAAGTGAGCAAAACAAGAGGTACCTAGATCTTTAGCATGATAATGTGTAGCCATGCCTGCCCCTACACAGTTTCGTTTAAACTGATGTGAACCTCATCATCAGGGTGTAATCTTATTTAAACCCTGCAAATCTAGTATGTAGTGTTCTCTTTGTTTTTGAAGTGTGTGGCAGAATCATGCTAAGATCAAAAAGAGCTCTTTAAGAAAAAAAACACTGTTGTGGATGGCTATGATTTTGAAAGGGGATTAAAAAGATATTAAAATCATCTAAAATACATCCACAATGATCTGTTTAGAAAACATCTTTAAGTCAAATGTAAATGATGCTTTATTTTTAGAAAAGTTCGATGAAATAAGGTGATATTTTTTTTGTTTCGATGATGTAGTTTATTGTGAGTAGCACTTATTTGCACCGTTGCTTAATCGAAAGACTTATTATAATGAGAAACACAAGATTGAATTCAGACGCAGTGAAATTACGAGGAGGAGTCACACAAGCTAACAGATAACAGAGGTAGAGCAAATTACAGATAAACACACACGGGTCTGTGGTTTAAATTCCACTGAAGGCAGCTGGTACGTTTTAAGAGAGTAAGACCTGAAGTTTTTCTGGGAATGCATAAACACAGGGATCTGATTACAGATGCTCGGAAGATCTTAGACACATGTTGGGGTAAGTCAAGGAGGAGGCGATGTGGCTGTCTGTGGAGGGGTAGGGGCACGCTGGCTTTTGTTTGTGTATTCATGTGTCTTATGAGAATGTCAAGGTGTTTATGTTGTCATCTTACATGCAGAAAAGCAATGTAGATTGTGTTAACGTGCATTTAGCCAACCTTTGCAATGAGGCTGAGGGGTTCTCGGCAGGAAGGTGGCAGTGCTGATCCCATTTCCTGTACCAGGTCAGGTACGTCCTGTTGTAGGTACAGCTCTAACATGGACGCCAGCTGTGACAGACCTTGTTTCTTCTGCTCAGACATAGAACTTAGATCTGTAAAAGAAATTAATAAATAAAAAATCATATGGATGTGGCCAAAACATTTTTTTTATAAAATCCAACTATTCTGGCATAAAACTTTAATGCGCTAATTTGTCAATGTGACTGCTGCTAAAAATCTGCGCTGAAATTTGTTTGCAAATGAACCTAATTTTATTTATTTAATTGATTGGGGGAAAGGGGTCGTTCTCACTCATTTCTAGAGTGTAACAGTTGTATTTGTGTGTTCTTTTACAGTTGATAAAATGTCTACTATACTAACATGGTCCAATTTCTTCCTAGTATTATAGTTGTGATAACTGGCATTACCTTTCTATTTATTTATCCATTTATTTATCATTTGCTTTATTTATAATGTATTTATTTATATTTTTATACTAGCTATACTTATGCGCTGAATGACAGTTCAATGTATCCAGCCTTCTTGGAGGGCATGGGTGGGGTGCCGGAGAGTGCCCCACCTGGGAAATCCATTATCTGCCCCAAGTGGAGGAGTTAAAGTATCTCTGGGTTTTGTTCATGAGTATGAAGCAGAAGAT
>VUQK01032750.1:10560-21707 GCA_015106715.1 Bujurquina vittata
TTGTCGCATGTCCCCCCCCCCCCCCCGACCCATTGTTTCAAAGACGGTAGTGTTGCCACTACACTATCCTGCTGCTATATACCTTCTGGCAGCTGTTTCTTAGATTTATAGTGCACATATTATTTATTAACTCAATTTGGACTACTCTCTTGCACAGCTTGTATTTTTTTAAATTCTCCTTTAACTGTTTACTTGTTTAATTTTGTTTTCACTGTTTTACACAGATAACCTTAGCACTCATTGTATAAGGCCCTCACTATACATCTGTGCTTGTGTTTGGTAAAATGCTGCAAACTGCAAAGATCCTCAATATGAAAACTAAAAAAGAGTCATAAACTGAAATGTGGATTTGAAAAACAAATAAAAATGATAATGCTGAGATTTCCCCTGCAGTTATGTACAGCAGGGAGACACGTCACGCAGACAGACACATTCACAAAACGAGTTTGGCGTCATGCAAACACACATACGCATGCGTGCATGCACATGCACACACAGTCATGAAAAATTCATGTGTCTAATAAATAATAAAAGTCAAATGAAAGCAATATTGTACATTATGAAATTTCTCATGACACTTCTCACTTGGCAGGCAAACACACATACACACACCTACACACACACACACACACACACACACACACACACATAAACGGCGTATCCATCAGAACAACTCCCAGCGGTGCAGAAAGCACTTAGACCTTGTCACTTCACTCATCCATCAGCTTGTCCATCCATCTTCAGAAAAGGCTCCACAGATCACGGCCAGCTCTGCTCAGCTAATTATGCAGGCATGCCACAGGAAGTGATCCGGTGTCAGAGCGGAGCGAAGCGTCACAAATTCAATAAATTCACACTTACCGAAATACTTACTTCTATAGATTTATACGGTAGATCTAAAAACCAGTCGGTTTATGGAACCTGATACTGAAATTTCTAGGTTTAAGGTGCCAAAAGCCTTGGCACCTTAAACCTGCCAAGGCTTAAGGTGCCTTGGCAGAACCTGTTGGTTCTTTTTTTTAAACCAACAGGTGTAAAGATCAGTTTCTGGTACATGAATGCTTCATTTACTCATTTCCTTATGTGAAGAGCAGATGATAAAGTAGTTCCCATCAGGTCCTTAAGCCATGGAACAACCTGCCTGAGAAGATGAGGCTGAGAAAGAGGGACCTCCTGCAAATCACGCATTTTATAGACTTTATATGTCATCTTTTATCTTTTCTTTTGATCTTTTTAATTGTATTTATTTTATCGATTACTTCTTTAATCTTTCAGCTTTCTTGCGCATTCTTTTTACCGTTATAACTGTCTGAGTGTGTCATTAATGATTAGATAACCAATTTGTGTTTGCATTAACTTTATTTATACAGCACTGTAAAGTGAGGAGCCTACAATATTAGGTGATCATGACCCCAAATATCAGACAACCCCCTATGAGGAGCACTTGGTGACAGCGGGGAGCAAAAACCCCCTTTAAAACAGGAAGAAACCTCAACAGTCATCAACCACAGCTGGTTAGCAGTGAGGAAAGACCACAAACTATGAGAGAGAAGATAAAGTTGATGACGTGCAGCAGTGGCGTACCATAGCATGAAGAGTGAAAAGAAGGCAGTGGAGAAGAAATGCTCAGTGCATCATGGGAAGTTCAGCCTGAGCCTATAGCAACACAACTAAGGGATGGTTCATGGCCACCTGATGGTTTTAAATGTGGGTTTAAAGAATTTTAAATTCAGCTCTAGATTGAACAGGTGAAAATATGGTCTCGCCTTCTAGTCAGTGTCAGTACTCCCGCTGCAGCATTTTGGATCACCTGAAGGCTTTCAGAGAGCTTTTAGATAATAAGGAATTAGAATAGTCCCTTATTAGCAACAGATGCATGAACTAGCTGTTCTTTTAGAGCTGTTTGGGGACTGTTTTAATGTCAGGCCTTCTGTTTGAATTTCATGTTCTTTTCTTGCTTGTCTCTCAAAGCGATCTTCAAACTCTCTGAATATGTTTTGCTACATTCGGAGAAATATTCAGAGGAGCATTGTTTGTGCGCAGTGAGTCGTGATGTTACAGATATTCGTAAGGACACAGACAAACCAAGCGAAATATTAATATTACATTTGCTGAGTAAAGTTCTGAATATGCATCGTGTTTTAAGGGAAAAGAAATCACCATCGTTGTTGTAAATTTATGTCTTTGCTGATAAAGTATGAATGCATGACATCCTGGAAAGAATCACAGCTACTTTTATACCACCAGCGTCTCCTTAAGTGCACTTTGAATTCCACTCATTTCCACTCTTGTTTGTCCTATCGCTTGCCGCTGGGTGGGTGGGTGGGGGGCTCCTAACAGGGTGGGACAGCTCTGAAGCACTCCTAAAGCCTAGACGAGCTGGAGTGACTTTCACAGGTTAGAAAACCGATGAAGTAGGGCTTCTTCCTCCGCCTGACTCCGCCAGTCAGAGCACATGTGCATCACTCTCAGAATTTGGGGACATTTCTATGGATCTTGGACACGTTTAAGTGTCAGCGCAGTGTACTGTGAGACCCACAAAACTGTTCCTGGGCTACAAACATGTTTGTGTGTGCGTACAATATCGGTGTACAAAGCAGCTTGTGTGCATGGCGGACCGCCTTCATGTCACTTTAAAGTATTTGCTGTCAGACTCAGTAAATGTCTTCACTGCACATCTGCTATTCCTGTCTGCTTGTCTGTCTCTTCTGATTTCTGTCTCTGTCTGCCTCCCTCTGTCATTATCTCCACTTGTCAGTGTCTTCCTGTCTGCTCGCAGTTTGAAGCTTTTCTTTCTTGCTTTAACTGTTTATTTGGCCTTTAAATGGATAATTATGATTTCACTACCGTATATAAGCCTCTTATTATCATACAGTACTGTGCAAAAGTCTTAAGCCACCGAACCAGTGTTGTGACTACACATTACAGACAACTCGGCAAAAAGACTATTTTAAATTGTATCTTTAGGCACTTAGTTACTCGCAGCCTGTCACAAAAACAAATTTGTTCCCGTTTCTTTAGATGAATCTATGAAAAATGCCAACGATAATACAGTTTGACAGACATAGATCGTATTTGTGCACCAATGAGGGGATTTCCAAAGAGCAATTAGCTGAAAACGTGGCATTTTCAGCATGCTGCACAGTGTGTGTGTCATATGTTGCCGTGTGGCAGGCAGGTTGCAGACCCAAATGCAGGACTTGGAGGACAGAGAATAAGCTTAAGGTCAGCTTCAATGCTGGAACTCATGAGGAAAAAAAACCACACAAAAGAAGGCTAGGCTGGAGCCAGAAATGCAAAAACACAGAAGAAGGGAGCACATCGCATAAGATAGGTCATGACAAAGAACTGAGGACTTAAATACAAAGAGAAGGTAATGAGGGAAAGAGGACACAGCTGGGGAAGCAAGACACAGGTGAACAGAATCTAACTAACAAGACAAGGGAAGCAAAACTGAACACAACAGATACGAGAACAGCGAAACAGGAAGTAAACACCATCAGACACAGAGGTGCAGGGGAGGCAGGATAATTAGAATTCAAGGACCAAAATAACCCCAAACTATAAACCCCCGCATGTAATCCAAAATATAATTATAAGAACACAGTGTGTGAACAGTGTGTGAGTAACCTTGCTTTCTTTTACTTTGGTTCATGTGAGTTATCCTCTTTAAGCACTGCACTCTCAAAATAAACACAATAGCACTTAATCATTATGACCTTCATAAGTTGACATTAACTAATTTTGTTGAGGCAAAATCAACTTTCAGCAGTTTCACTCGGCTTTTCACTCCAATCTCGCTGCTTCACAGCCTCTCTCACTTCAAAAGTTATTGAAAGAAAAACACATTTGGTTTTACTTAAAACAATAAATCTCTCTGTAAGTGAGGATGAATTGAATTTTGAATTATTAATGATTTTTTGATGGAATATTTGCACAGGTGTACAGAGGCCCAGTTTTAGGAACCATCACCCTGTTCCCACAGCAGAACCTCATCCAGGTTCATCCCGTTAAAGGGTCGATCCATGGAAGCAATAACCTTGGCTCATTATGCATCTGCATGTCATGGATTTGGGATTGATCTCTTTATACTCTCATCCGTTTGTCACTTTTCTCTCAGAGATGAACTTCTTATTTCTCATAGATAAATCATAGCTTTATTACTCATGTGTTTCATGGTTTTAACTCGTCCTGTTTCTGGGTTCTTGTCTTTTCCCATTTGACTGACTCATTATGAGTACCCTTTTAGATTTTGGACTTTCAATTGTCTTAGTGTTTGGGGTCTTTTCCCATATGAGCTGTTACACTGTGACTTTGATTTTAACCTCATGATGGCAACAAAAAAAAAAGCTTTCTTCTGAACTATTCTTATTCTCTGCAGGTGATTGTCCTCAAACTGAAGATTTTATAAAACTGTGTGTCCAACTCCCTTCACAAAGCACTACAAACAGGCTCAAACAAGAATAGAAAGAGAGGTGGGAGGAAACAATAAAAAAGTGGAGACATTTCAAGGTTTCCACCAGTGAAGAATAGAATAGAATTGAATAGAATGCCTTTATTTGTCATTATATGAGGGACATCGTCATAAAGTCCATCACTCATGCTGATGACAGAGAAAAGGGGGCGGTGCCTTACTTCACACAACACATCCAGCTCCCCTCCTAAAGGAAAACATCAGGAAGGCTGCACCCATGCAGCTCAACTGTTCCCGTGTACATACAGCAAAGAGTTCGTGGTACGGTGAGAGTAGAGAATGGAAGCAAATGCAAACCGCAGCCATGGTCACTACGTTTCTGGAAATCCTGAATGTGACTGCATGTGCTGTGTTTTGGTGGTGGCACAGTGGGAGATTTTATAGGACAAAAGCATTCAACAAAGAAGGCTGTCGCACTGTTTACAACACCATGCTGTACCCTGCAGTTGCAGCTTGACTGGAGACAAGTTCCTCCCCTAACAGCGAACCAAAGTACAGGTCCAAACTATGGATAGATTTAGAGAAGAATGGCCATTCTGACCCTATGAGATCCACAAAGGTCTACAAGGCAGTGACTGCTGCAAATGAACAAAGTTAGGGTTTC
The DNA here is from genome assembly GCA_015106715.1 of Bujurquina vittata. Taxonomy (NCBI): domain Eukaryota; kingdom Metazoa; phylum Chordata; class Actinopteri; order Cichliformes; family Cichlidae; genus Bujurquina; species Bujurquina vittata. The sequence goes on from VUQK01032750.1 coordinate 15,639, forward strand.
AGGCACTAAAATACAGTCGTGATCCTGCACATTGACAAATGATGCTTTAAGAGATGCTTTGGGATCTTTTACAAGCGTCCATATGTGATGGACTTCCTCCATAACCCAGTGTGTCAAAGAACAGATACCAAAGGACATCTTGTATTTGTCCACGCGATGCCGGCTGCTTTAACGTATTTGCTGCCCTTGGAATGAGAACATGCGGACAATGCACACTAATCAGGAAGTGACGAAAGGCTTAAATTACTAATATGGCCCTCAGTCTACATTTGTAACTTCATGATGTCTGAGCTGAATGAGCATGACAGCTTCCTGTTCGTGCACTGAGCACAACCCAGAGCATTCAGCCCGATGCATAGAAGAAAAAAACTCCGCACATTTATTTATTCAATCCAGAAGTCAAGGACGAATGCGTTGACTTTAAAATGTGCCTGCAACAAACTGCAGGAAGTCTCTTAATGCTCAGAAGTAAACACCTTTGCCGATGTTTAGTGTCCCCACATTGAAAAATTAATTCAGCTCGATTTACAGTGAAAGTTTTTCAATTAATATGGAGGATCTACTTTACAGTGAAGAAATAAATGCTGTCAGCTGCCAGTGACCGCCCTCAGCCTCCAGGCAGTAGAGGCTTTAGGGGGCACGAAGCCCCTGGAAGCACAAATTCTAGATCACATAATTTCAGGTCTCAGTAGATCCTAGTGGGGTGCATCTGAATCTCAGTGACTTTATTTACTGTATCAGTTCAAAGCAAATGGCTGAGTAAGAATGAGGATTAAGAAATGCTAAAACTGATAAATATAAAGCACTGAGAATAATGTCTGTGACTGACGTTATTATGGTAAGAACTAAATCGTCTGAGATTTGTAGTAGCTGCAGCTATGGCGTCAATTTAAAAATCCTCTGACTTTGTTCTCCAGTTATCACGTTCACAAGACTTTCACTGAGATTCCAGCTTGTCCAAGATTTTTCATCATAGGTCACATGGTTGTCGAGTTATCGCATGCACAAAGTTGAAAGTTGGCCACTTGCACTCCCGCCCTCCCAGCAGACTGACGACAACACCCCACCAGCTTTATTTGAATGTTTTTATGATTCCTTAAAAAAAAAACAAAAAAAAACAATGTTATAATTTGCTAAAAGTCCCTGAAATGTCACTCTTACTTACCATGGTGGTCTCAGCAATGGAGCCAAAGCTGTTGATGAAAATGTTGCAGGAAACGTTGACCGCAGGACCTGCCAAGAGAGAAACTCCGATAAGATGGATGTTAACATAAATAAAACAGGATATATGCCAGCCTCATCCTAGTTCATCACACCCACTCCTTCCCTTCTTTGTGTTGGATTACAGGAGTACTTTTGGCTCATATACACCTGTTCTCACACTTGTTAATGCTCCTCTCGAAACCTGCTTCTCCCTCATGTTCTAGTTGTTGGCCTGCCTGGCTCAAGCTTCTGGGAGAAGCTGCCTTGCTGTACAACTCCACCGGATCAACTCAGTGAACTATTCCCCCTAATCGGCTCAGGCCAGCCATTCCCTGGTCTGGCTCATCCTGATACCCTGAAGGCCACACTTGTAAACTCGGTCCATACAACCCTCTGTTCCACTCACAACTGGAAGCTCAAAAAACCTAATTATTCATGAAATATTCATTACTCATTTTAGAAATGAACTGAAATTGTGCAGTCCTGTTCTGCTCTTGAGACCAAGGCCTGTATTTGAGTTTAAGATTGGTCCTGACTCTCTATATCTACCTCTATCTCTCTTTCTTATGTGTGTGTGTCTGTGTGTGTGCGCATGCTAGAGATACTAGAATGTTACTTGAGTACATGAAGGATTGCTTCTTTCAAGTTGTGCCCTCCAGCAGACAAACCTTATTTGGCACTGCTGTGGGGGTTGCACTGCAGATTTAGGCTGAACAATTAAACATGCACCAGTGTGCACACCTCATGCCTAAACCTAGTTACATAACAATGGGTGGAGAAATGAGTTAAAAGGCATCTTTACTAAAGAACTAGACGTTTGCATCACGTGATGTGATTGCGTGCCTCATCCAACCAGCTGTAGCTTACGTGCAGCTCTCTTTCTGTTTCTGGGTTTGTGTTCAATAATGGTCAGACAAGAGCTTTTTGAGGTTACAGCGAACCTTTTTAATATGAAATCTCACCACATGATCATTTTTAATACTTGTGCACTATTTAGCCAGAATCAGCACACGAATTCGTGTTTCGAGGTCACAGCGAAGGTTTGCATATTCTAAGTAATGAATGTTTGTGCCAAATTTGCGGAAATTACCAAAGCAGATGCAGAAAAACTCAGCTTGGGCCAAATTTTGTGGGCAGGATGAATTAGCATGACGCCCCGAATGCACAAACGTGCAGATGGGACTGAAAGGTTTTGAGAATGTTTTATTAGCAGTGTGCAAATTTATAAATGGAGATGCAGTCAGCTCATTTAAAAAAAAAAATAATCAAGATTTGCCAAGAGCAGCACAAATTAGCTGGTTGCACACTGACAACATGATGCGACTAATCTAAGAAAAACTCCTCTCAGGAACAAACTCTGCACTTCGAACAACAGTAAGCGCGGTCTTGTGTTTCAGTGCAGCCTCTGCATGACCATCTGCAGCTTATGTGCTGAGCGTGGTTCTTCTGTAGATATTTATGATGTTCAAATAACAGAGACGATGTTTGAGTCTGATGACAACAGCAGAGATGAAGAGTTTCCTCCTGAAAACATCATAACTGAGAAACGAATGCAAAGACATTCTCCTGAATAGCTACAATACGCCTTGTAGCGATATTGATTTATGGCTTGACAATAGTTCATGTCAGATCATTTATAAGAATCTGTGTGAAAAACTGCATATGGATTTATGTGGAGTATGAATAAAATCAGGCTGTCTGTTTCACTGCTGCGTTTAATGTCATTGTGCCAGTTGGGTGTCTATGCGTCTGAAGGAGGAGAAACTGGAGGTGGCACCGCTGCAGGTGTTTCATAATCAGTAATCATAAATGTTTATCTGCCTCGCTGCGAAGCTTGAGCTGCAGACGGTGCACGGAGCTGATTTAAAGTTTAGTTATGAATGCCGGGAGTTGTTTGCGTGAGTAAAATCACAAGATCAGACTTTATTGCCGGTGAAAATGATGATGCTGCACTGGACATCGCCTCACGGGGTCCGAATGTGCTACTGTGGCAAAGCACAGGCGGCTCTGCAGTTACCTTTGAAGTTCGGCCTTATCCGGGCATCATATCCAGACGTCCTTCCCATCAGTTTGTCCAGAAAGTCAGAGGGAGACATCGGGACCTGCCGCGTCCTCGCAGCATGGTCCAGCTCCTTACACTGACCCACACTGTCACTGAAACACAACACACATAATGGTTATGGCATCTTCACAGCAGGATGCGTTTACTTTGCTCTACTGCTTGTCAGCTGATGTAAAACACTCGAGTTATGAAAGTGACCGAGTCAGGTTATTGACGCTGCAAAATTGACACCAGATTCATAAATGCCTGAAAGATGAAGCTGAATCTAAAAATCCTGGCAGATGTTTCAATGGTTTATTAACGTTTCTGGATCTCAGTTAAATGATAATTTAGTATAGCAAAATTCTGCTACCCCGAGGGAGTCAACTTGACCAACGCTGACGTCAGAGCTGACATTTATTTTCTGACCTTTGCAGGAAATGGTGGAAAACACAAGCTGTGGAGCAGTGGACCACTGTACGTGTCTGAATAGTGCCACACAAATGAATGTGACCGGACTCACACAACTTTATGTAATTCTGCTCTCTAACATGGAAAAGCTTGCAGTGATGACACGGCAGCTGATGGAAACGTGTTTCTGTGAATGAACCAAGCCGGGGAACACAAAGTGAGTTCACGTGAGAGATTATAAACGTCCAGCTTTACAGCGGGAATCTTTACAGCCTGTCACAACAGCAGAGTTATTATTGATATCTTCTAATTAGTTTTTATTTCATTTTGACTTTTTTTTTTTAAAAATTCAGTTTAGTTTCAGTTAGTTTCCAGAGTCGGTTTGCTCGCTCCAGTTTAGGTTTTATTACTTTTTGTTTTAGTCTTTTTAAGGATTATTGTATTTAGCAAATATACCATAAAAAGACAGAACTTTCTGAATGCTGTTTACTCCCGCAGACATCAAGAGACTCAATGATCGTGTCCATCAAATCGTCATCGGGGAAGCTGTGAGGACAAATGTTACCAGACTAACAAAGACAAAAGCTAAGGAGATTTACTCTGTATCTTTTTAGTTTGCAAGGCTAGTTAGCGTTATTAGAGGCGTGGCCTCTCTGACTGACAGGTGGATGGTGACACAGGCGGCTGTAGCTGCTAGCTGTCTGCTAGCTTCCCCTCAGCTAACTGGAGACCCTGAACTGGACCTCTAGACGTGTTTGTGCCTTTTGGAGTATTTTAAATTAGATTATCTGACCAATAATATGGCTGCTGTGCGCTTCATTGGACTAACAGACCGTCCAAGAATGCGTTGCTCCAGTTTTACTGAGTGATATTTATGGTAATTTATTTGTTCTGGGGTCAAAAACTGAAGCGTTATGAACATTTCAGGATACAAAAAACAGCCATTATAAATTCAATAATTCACTGAAATTAAAAAGATATTTAAAAACAGGATAACCGTGTCTAGCACTGTGTGCTCACTAACGCCGTGTGTGATATGTGTTGGTTGCTGAGGTGTCCTCTGATGTGCGTAATGTATGCGTGTGCATCAGACCCATTAATGTCACAGGATGTTAATCACATGTTAATCACAGTTAATTACAATCATCACTGCTGGCATTAAATTAACACACATTTTGTACAGATTTGTGTGTCTTTGTGTGTGTGCCTCCTGGGGTGAATGGGTAGTAGCTTCTAAATGCCAAGGTAAAGCCTGATGATCCTGAAACCACTCTTGTGCATGTGTGTGTTTGTCAGTTGGGCCAAGAGGGAACATATCCAAAAATAACTCGGCGCCCAACATTTGCCATAAAGTCTAACACGCACACACACAAACACACAATTTTTCAGCTACATCCATGTGCAGTTTCAGGATCGTCAACCTTCACCGTGGCGTTTGGATTAGCTTCCATTTAGCCTGACGGGGAGAAAGCTTATAGAATCGTGAGATTAGAGAATATGGTTCGATCGCGCTTCACCCTCTAAAGATGCGCTCACAGCAGCAGGGACAGCAGAGACATGAGGACAAAAAGTGTAGAACTCATTCATTTCAAATGAGCTGAGGGACAGAGGCGCGACAGTGGCCTGAGAGACATTCAGACCTCGGCCTGTTTTCGCAGACTCGTGTGCATACACGCATTTTCTCCTTTGCTTCAGAAGATTTGAAATAATAGTTCATGATACATTAAAGTACCATATGTCAGCATTCGTGTGACATTCGCTTGATTAACATCAAGCAGCAGTCCTCCTGTGGCTGTAAAATGAAAGTCAGCCCCCACAGACTCCCATGTTGAACCTTTCCAGCAGAAATAAGCATGTTTGCAGCTGATACAGAAACAGCTTTGGTCTCTGTAGCTAATTTCCCCCTTCATGATAACATTAAGGGTGGGGGTATATGGCAGGCCGTTTTAACATAAAATCTGTTTCGTCTGACTGTTACATTTCAGATATATAAAGCTGCATTTTGACTAGACAAAACTAGATTTTGACTATCCAGAATGGCAATTTTACATATCTGCATTTACATTCTGACTTGTAAGAATAATAATTTGAGATATCTTCAATTACATTTTGACGAGACAAAATTCCTTTCAAGATTTCTCAAATGACGTCACCGGATTCGTCATTTGAAGGGTCACACATCTGTATTTACGACTCAAGATATCTCAGACATAATTATGACCAGTCAAAATAACATTTTTAAATATCTGAATTAGGAGAGTGCATGTACTGTAAGCCCCCCCGTGCTGTACTGAGCTGTGTACAATTTCAGGTGGCTGCAATGGCGCTGGCTGTTCTGGACAAAAATTGTAAAAAAAAAAAAAAAAAACAAAAAAAAAGAAAGAAATCTTTAAAGTGAAGAAAGTGAAAAACAT
>VUQK01032758.1:17268-30143 GCA_015106715.1 Bujurquina vittata
GTGGGGTTGGTCAATATAATAATTTGTACTGTTAGCTGTTAGATCTTTCTTTGTGTACAGGCTGTAACACGTTGAGGCGTTCTGCTACTTTGAGGTTTACTTTGTTTTAGCTAACTGAATCCAGTAAGATGAGCGCTGATACTAAATGTGCTGTCATGTATGATTTCTAATCCCTAGACAGGATAAAGTATAGTAATAGCATAAAAACTAGAATTAGCTGAGTTACTCTAGTCGGCATCATCAGCTTATATTTAAATTGTCTGCTATCTTTGACATAACCCAACATTGACCACAAACACTAAAGCCTGCTTTCCACCACTTCAGAATTAGAATCAGCTTTATTCGGCAAGTATGTTTTCACACACAAGGAATTTGTTTTCTTCACTGCATTACTGCAAACTTCTCTACAACATTGAAACTATAGCAAGTTCAACCTGCACTAAATTGTAATAAATAGCACAAATTAATATTCAATTTGTTTTTCATCACATTTCACAATATGAAAAACTTTCAACTCAGTTCAGTTCAATTTTATTTATATAGCACCAAATCACAACAAACAGTCGCCTCAGGGCGATTTATACTGTAAAGCAAAGGGCCGACAAGAATTACAGAGAAAACCCAGCAATCAAAATGACCCCCTATGGGCAAGCACTTAGTGAAAGTGGGAAGGAAAAACTCCCTTTTAACAGGAAGAAACCTCCAGCAGAACAGGCTCAGGGAGGGGCATTCATCTGCTGCGACCCATTGGGGGTAGGGAGAGAGAGACGGGACAAAAACAAAACAAAACATAATTTCAGCAACACCTCGTGCACAGATCCAATGTCTGGTTAAAAACATCTAGCATGAATTTGTTATTAGAACTATATGTGTACAATTTAAATTTCCAGTTTATCATATGTCACTTGCTGAGCAGTCCTTTTCTTTGAAAATAATCTCTCATTGTCTTCCCCTCTTGTCATCTCTTTCTTATGCCTTTCTCTAGAGAGTGATCTTATCTCACACTTTTTATCTCCCGGGTAATAGAGCAGCTGTATGCAGCAGACACACTGTGTGTCAAACTGTACAACACAGTTTGTGTGACATATTTGTTGAGAGATATTTGAAAAGTGGCATTTGCAGTTACGTGTCACTAGAAAGTTGCTCCATTTATGCTCACTCCTCTTCTGTTGCACCATCTAGATGCTTAAGTTGCGTGACCGCAACTTTACTGACAACTGCGGCCTGCCCTCTTTAATCCTTGCGTACATATACAACAGTACACAACAGCAGAAAGTCTGCTATTCTAACAACTGAAAATCATGTTGTCATGCTATCCATTATTTTAGACACAGGTCTTGTAGTACGGAGTTCTGTCAACCTGAGTTAGACCTTTGGATTTTTCAGCATTGACAAAAACATCACTTCTGCTCTCCTGAACTTGCTGTGAAAACGTTTTTTGGAGAAGACGCCAGAGATATTCTGTGTATTTAGGTTGTTTCAGTGTCTTCTATCTCTTCATTCGATAGCGCACTGACTCAGTGGAGCTGAAATCAGTGGGAGTTCTTACCATCTGTTGCTTCTTGCTCTTTTCACCTCTGAAGATGACTGGCTGTCATCAGTGTTTTGGGCCAGTATTGTTACTTACCAGTATGCTAACAGAGCGTGTTACTATAATTAAGATGACATGCAGTTGAGTGTTTTCTTGTCATTTGATGACTGGAGAAAAATTTCAAGATGTATCAAGGGAATTTATGACTGGATGTCTACTTTTATAAAGTTTAAAATTTTTATCAAAGGCCAACAGATGGGGAATCTCTTTTGTACTAACCCAGCTGTTTCTGGAAAGTTTCACACAGGCTAGAAAACCTGGTGTCATGCTAAAGACTGACCTTACTTTCTGGAGCCACAATAACAGCATAATTAAAATCATATGCAGAACAGTTTTGTCCCAAGAAGACAAAAAACACCTTCACAGTAGCCAATCTCTTTTCTAGATGCAGCTGATAGAACTACAGGAAATACAACCATATATAATGCACTCATTGGCCATTTTTTAGACATTTGCGTCAACCATCAGTTAACACAAATATCTAATCGTCTAATCCTATGGCAGCAACTCATGCATTGAAATGCATGAGTTGCTGCATTAAAATCATATTTAGACATGCATTTAGACATGTAGACATGATCAGGAGGAGCTGCTTAGGTTGAATCTAAGCATCAAAATGCGTAAGAAAGGTGATTTATATTACTTTGAACATGGCATGGTTTTGGGGTTCAGAAGGGTTGATCTGAGTATTTCAGAAATTGCTGATCTACTGGGATTTTCCCACACAACCATCTCTAGTGGTGTATGTAAGATCTTGGCAGAAAATCATCAGATTGCTTTGAGCTGACAACAGAAGACAACATTGTCTGGTCTGATGAGTCTCAATGTCTGGTGCAACATTTGGATCTAAGGGTCAAAATTTGACATAAACGACATGAAAGCGTGGATCCATCCTGCCTTGCATCAATGGTGTAGGCTGATGGTGGTAGCATAATGGTCTGGGGGATATTTTCTTGGCACACTTTGGTCCCGTTAGTACTGAGCAAACACTCGCTGTACTCAAATGGTCTCCACAGTCACCAGATCTCAATCCAATAGAGCAGCTTTGTTGGAATGGGAGATTCTCATCACATATGTGTAGCTGACAAATATGCAGAAACTTTGTGATGCTATCGTGCCAATATGGAACAAAATCTCTGATTTGATTATCTTATCTTTTCTTATTTGGTAAACAGCTGGTATAACATCACATGTTATGCAACCAATGAGTGCAATAAGGAAAGAGTAATATGTTGCTTTTCTTTTATCCACAGTTATTCCTTGATGTACTAGACCAGGGGTGGGTAACCTTTTTGGCTCTGGGGCCACAGTGACTTTTTGAAATCTGACAGATGGGCCAGGTCAGCACCAGATGCATATATATCAAACAACATTAAAAATACTTTACAGTGTTAATACTTACTTTTAATTTTTTTTGCCAGTGCATCAAAGTCTGGTGTTAGTTTTGTTGTAGCAATTCTCAGAATCCTCAACATCAGTCATAATTATGATATGATTTGACTTGGGAAATTTTCTACCAGTCTTCGGCGGGCCGGATTAAAAAGTCCAACGGACCAGGTGTGGCCCACAGGCTGTAGTTTGCCCACCCCTGCCCACAAAAAAGGACAGCATAAAATGAAGAACTGAAGAACTTTACCAATGTAAACCACTTTTCCCCTGAACAGCCACGTCACAATGTCATACATTGCCTCTGTCATGGCTCAGCAAGTTAAGGACTCCAACAGGTACACAACAGGTTTATTTACAACACACCACTGAGGATAACTCAGGCAGGATCTCCAAGGAAAGACGAGTCCGCAGTGTTATGGATTTCTGCAGACAGACAGGGTCCGAGAAGCTCGCAGATAAACAGACTCCAGCTCTTGCCTCTCACCACTCCTTCTCACTCGGGTATGCCGGGGAGATCTGCGTGGAGAAAAACACACAAGTGAACAGACAGAATGCAGAGGTAAGTTAAGAGACAAGAGATAAACTGAGCCAGGATCACTAACGTGCATACTAGCCAATCCAGCATCGGCTGATGCCGGCTAGATGAGCAGAGCATCAACAGGTGTGCCTCAGTGGCCAGGCGGGGACTCAGGAGGACCCGCCCAGTGAAACACAAAAGGTTACACCCACACACACACTGAGGAGAGAGAGGGAGAGAGATTCACAGGCTTTTGGAAGGCAGACTGTGACTGCCTACCTCAGTCATAAAACATATGAGAACCCTGGGGCTAAAGTTCATTTATTATTTTTTAAATGATTTTGATTGAAATGTTTACTGGTCAGATAGTCCTCTGAATTATTTCTTTCCTTGAAGTTTTGATTTTTAATCTATCAGTATACCGTTTGCTTTAAACGTCCTCACAACTTGCCTCTGATTTATCTTTACACTATCTGCATAGCTGAGGTGACTGTGACTTTTGTGGTAGTTCATATTTGGCACAACACATGGTGTTTTCACAGTGAAAAGGAAGGTTGGAGATTGAACTACAATTAGCTAAGACAGCTGGGTCAAGTGATGGCTTTTTAAGTGATGGTTTAATTACTGCCATCTTACAGATCTGTGGTGCGTAACCCATTGATGGAGATAGATTGAGCATAATTAAAATTGAAGCATTAAGTAACGGTCGGACTTCTTTGAGTGGTTTTGTAGGAATGTTGATGCTCTCCACTGTGGTGGCACATTGCACTGAAGAATATAACAGTGGAGGAATTATAACCTTAGACTTAGTTACAGCTTAATAATTAATAAGAATTCAGTCCAAAAATACAAAACTCAGGGTTCAAAACTTCGGACCATGACACTTTGGTAAAGACTGAGAAACTTTCCATAACTAGATGAAACTAATGGAAGCTGGTAGTTAGAACAAAATTTTCCCACATTTTACCAGAGTCCTATAAACAAATCTGCCACTAGATAAATCAAATACGTAAATCAGTCCTTCCCAAATATACTCTTTGTCACATGTTTAGTCTACTGGCATGTAGTCACCTCTGTGTGTGTGTGTGTGTGTCTACATGTATCAAAGGTGACCACTGCGTGGACAAAAGAATGGTCAGCGGCAGAGTGTGAGCTTTTTTTCTTCGTCCCTTGTGGCCCTCTTCCCTCTGTCTGCCCCTCCATCCATCCCACACACATACACGCACCAGCCGATATCAACATGTGTGTTTACACACACGCACGCACGCACGCACACACACACACACACACATTCAAACAGATCTGTGAGAGGAGAGGAGTGTATGAATGGACAGATTAATCAGATTATAGCTGAGACACACTTAAACAGCCTGTTCTGTGGATTAGCTACGGTCCTGCCTACTCCCTGTCAGAATAAAAATTGTATGAGAAGAGAGAGAGGGGGCAGAGGCCAAACCAGACAATATATCATTCTGCACACACATATGTATATATATTTTGACAGTGATGTTTACATTTTTCACAATAAATGTGGATGCTTGTGTTACCTGTGGAAGTACTACATCTACTATATCAATGATGGTACAACTTGGACTTCTTTAGGAGCTAAAAAATGATATGCTCTGGTTTTATCTGAAGGGGTGAGAAAGAGAAACAGGTCCATGTGAAGAATGAGTGGACTGGCAGGATAAACATTTCCCTATAGATTTGACCATGAAGAAGTTCTGATTTCCCCCTTCAGAAGTTCAAAGAGTTGCTGTTCTTTATGTGCAGCAGGGCAGCAAATGGCAGCCAGTCACCAGGGCTTTGTCTGACTATTGACACCAGTGAGATGCAGAGAGGGAGGACGCGAGTGTGTGCGACTGTTCAGGGGCCAGAGGACAGACTGACAACAACAAAGGACCAGCTTTAAGCCTGTCTCCTGTGATTTTCCAACTCAGCGAAAAGCTATTGTGGCACAGAAAAAAAGTTAAGTTAAAAAGCTTAGCATGGTATGTGCTAACAACTGCCTGCTGCTTGTGTAATACAAGCAAATACTTTTTGAGCAGCCACAGTTGCAGACTTTGGAAAGGCAACTGTCGCTGTGTCTGCAGCCGATGAGCAGATCACTGATGTGATCTGCTGCTTTGTACAATCAGTTAGGATGTAAAGGAGTCATCACTTAATGTGGCTCTGTATTAATACTTGAAACAATCATGAATGTTCTTACTCTTCCATCATTCAGTTCTAACCAGTCTGCCAGTCCATGAACTCTACATATGTATGTGTGTGTATGTGTATTAATGTGCTCTGTGTTGACACTTAATGCAGTGTGTCCTCTGTAATTGCAGTAAATTTCTGATCATCTGTCATCCAATTTCACCGTCCTGTGTATGTGGTGTGTGTGTTTATGTAAGACTGCAAACCAGATGAGTTTCTTTGATGACTACTTCTGTGCTCCCAGTGGTCGCTGAACAACGCACACACTTATACACACACAGAGTAGTGCAGTCAGGGGCAACTGGGACTAAATCCAGACTGGTGGTTTCTCTCTTCTGCTATAAATACCCCTGTGCTTAAAACAAGATCTTTCTCTCTCTCTCTCTCTCACACACACACACACACACACACACACACACACACACACACACACACATGCATGCACTGATACTCCTGTACTCAGAGGAACATAGAAAAAAGATTCAGAAACACATTAAGATGCAGACTAATATAAATACACACATGCGCACATATGGACTCTCTCTTTCTCTCTTACACACACACACACACACACGCACACACACACACATTACAATACACACAAGGAGATGGGTCTAGCCTCAGAGGAGGCTAGCTAAGCGGTCTATGATTATGGGGTGTGTCTTTGTCTCATTTAGTGGTTCCACAAGGAGACAGTCTTCTGCTGTGTCAGACAAACACGCACACGCACACACGCACGCGCACGCACACACACACACACGCAAAACATTTACACTATCACTTAGTGACATTTAATTCCTCGGCTTCAGTTTTCCAGATAGCTTTTCAAATTAGCTGCAAATGTAAGAATGTGTGCATATTTATATTTTGCTTATTTGCACAACTTTAAAGTGCAGAGAGCATACTTCTCACAGTCCATCATTAAACAAAATTAATGAAAAACACACATTCAATGCCAGATGTGCTATATTTCATTCCTTTTTTATTTTGGAAAAATATTGCGTCATTTTTTTCCCCAGTAATAAAAATGACAGGCTCTGTACATACGACTTTTCTCTTAAATACAACACAGTCACAGTGGTCTCAAGTGCCTAACACATACATGCATACATACATACTTACATACATACATTATCTGCCAGAAAGAAAAAAAATCCAACTTAAATTATAACAGGATTAATAAAAAACACAACAGAATGGAGCACAAATAATTACAAAATTAAATTAAAGGAATACATATTTCTTTAGATAACAAATAAAATGAAAACAAAATTATCTCAACCAATGGCAGGGTGATGGTGTCCTTGAATTTGCTAACAGTGGAAGAGTGAAGGGAGTGGAAGTGGGCAGTGCATACAATGACACAGGCTAGAACTCTTCTACACACACACACACACACACACACACACACACACACACATACATACAAACCCGTGCAGTCTTATACGCACACATGCACACCCACCTCCATAGTGCAATGAGGTCTTGGTTGTTAAGACTAGTCCTTTATAGTTTGGCCTACTTGGAAAAATCAACAGCATCACTAGAGGTCAGGAAGAAAAAGCCCAAACTGTCAATTTGAGTTGCTGATGCAATTTCACATAATTCTGGAAATGTTCTCCAAAGGGATATGTAGCAAATTCAAACAGTAATCACAAGTGACCTGATATCTAAACTTCAAATGTGTTTTGTTTGAGTTGTTTCACCTTGATTTTATTTTCTTTGTTTGTCCTCTAATGTCAAAGGTGTTTCCTAAGTTGCTCTGCCCAAAAAATTTCCCTGTGTGTCACAACTTTCAGGGGTCAGAGGCCAGTATGGCCCAACAGAATCCAGGTTGGATTGATCTGCAGTCACTACTGGAGTCTTTAGTTCTCTAGTTTGTGCTGAGAACCAGCTCAGCAAACATTGTTTCTGTCAGTGCCGCAGAGGAAAAGATGTTCAGTTGCTACAGAAGGCCCGCAGTTTTTTCTGTGTCCAGAAAGCCCAAACTATGATTTATATTTAATGAATAGACTGAAGCGGTTTAATGCTGCTACAGCTCTGCTCTCTACTCTGCAGCACTGCACAGAACACGAACTATTCAATATCCATGACAGATTTTACACTGCATTGTAAAACTCAGCACATAACAGTGCTACAACAGTACTTGAAAAATTCTCAGTACTCCAAAGGTACTTCACTGTTCATTCAATCAGTATCCCATGGTACTGCAATATCCGCTGTTGACATACAAGTCCATATTCCACTGATTGGAGTTCATCCTGTTACGAGCAGTAAATCTTCTTGAACTGCAGGAGCTGTCTTCATTGGTTCGCCAGCAGTCTACACGAGTACTCAGCCAGCACTGTTTCTGTACAAAGTCTGTACAAGGTCTAGCACTGCCTTTTACTCTGTCCGTAGCTCTGAGTCAGCATTAGACCTACATCCATCCAAGAAATATCCAGAATTCACCCGTAGTACTATTGTAGTACTAAGTCCTCGCCAAGTGGGCTAATCAACACCTTGGCTCAAAGTCCTCTGGTAAATCCCAGGGAACAGCAGCAAACAGCAGGAGTAAAACCTCCTGGAGACAAGCTGAGCTCTACTGCTCAGGGCTGGTGTGTGTGGATCACCACCTGGTCTTGACTGGTATCATACCTGTATTACAGAAAAGAGAAAGGACAAAGTCAGGGTTTGGAGTTGCACTTAATTGGTGTGTTTTCTGGACATTTAATTCTATTTTTGTGTACTCACCTCTGTGGCAATGATGCATTCATCTTTCTGGTCCGAGATGACGTAGACGGACTGGTATTTGGTGTCAGTGCTACACTGGTACCTGCTGTCACTGGGACCGCTGTATTCAGCATCACTGGTTGACTGATATTTAGGATCACTCGCTGCGTGAGAGTTCAAATCAGTGGATGACTGATATTTTGCTTCACTGTAGCTTGGTGACTCTGCCACAGGTTTTTTTTCTGATGCATCACTGTGAGATTAAAAAGAAGAGCACAGAGAGATTCTGAAATATTGTCTTTTACACAACAAATGCATTCACAGTGATTAAGGGATATCTGAATAAAGTATTTCATACCACTAAGTGCATATTTTGACAGCTGTGTACCTGTTTTTTCTCTTCCTGTGTCTTTCCTCTGTATCTGACTCATCCAGAATTTCACATTTGGCCTCTGGCTCTTGGTGCGCCTCCTCTTTACATTGTGGTAACTCCTCAGGTTGGAGCTCGTGGACCAGGTTGTACTCCACACTGGGATAGCGAGTCTTAAAGCCATTCTTCTCTGATCCGTTGAGCCCACTGATTCCACTCAGACCTCCCAGAGATCCAGCAAGATCAGAATGATAATCTGCCTTCTTGTTGGTGTTTTTAATTGATGTTGTCATCAGAACTCCCAGTTCCTTGTCACTGCGAAGACAGTTGTTGGTGGTTGTCAGATTGTTCATGGTCTCGTGGCTGTCACTGTGGACACTGTCACCGTGATGACTGTGCCGCTCCTGCAGTTTCACCCGAATGTAGACCACCAGCACCGAGCAGCCAATCAGGATCACAAGAACGAGGAAAACACCAGCGCACACGGCCGCCCAGGGGAATCTGCCGTCGTCGTCCTCCACATCATCAGGATTTTCACTTGCTGAATATATGCGATCGGGGCCATCCACAACTGGCTGACCCCTGGGAATCTCTGGTAAGAGGAACTGGCAGTTGTGACCACCGTAGCCAAGCACACAGGCGCACATGTAGCGACCACCGCGCTCGTGGCAGGTGGCTCCATTGTGGCAGGGGTTGTGATGGCAGCGTGAGACAGGTGAGCTGCAGTTTTTGCCAGTATAACCTGCAAAAATAATAGGATTTAGGAATCTGATAAAAATTATACTAAAATGCAAAAAAACTCATGTAAACATTAAGCAATTTGTTGATAGCTGTCATACCTGGAGGGCAACTACAGGTGTAGCCATTCCCTGCCTCCTGGCATGTCCCACCGTTCTGACAAGGAAAGACTAGGCAATACCCAGAGATGCTGCTGCTGCTACTTTCCTCACAGTTAGGACCTGAAAACCCTTCGGGACACTGACAGAGGTAGGAGTTCACCAGGTCCACACATTCTGCACCTGCAGAGGGAAGAGAGATTAAGAGAAAGATCAAGGATTAGTCTCTGGATACTTTAAGCTTTGGTTTAATTGTAGGTATGGGTGACGTTATAAACGGTGACCGTACCATTTAAACAGGGATTGGACGAGCAGTGGTCAATTTTCTTCTCGCAGTTGAAGCCAGCGTATCCTGTCGGGCACTGACAGAAGTAGCCACCTTCAGGATTGTCAGCGCAATGTCCACCGTTGAAGCAAGGCCCATCTGCACATGTGTTGGCGCTTAACTCGCAGTTGTTGCCATAAAAACCAGGTGGGCAGGTGCACTTATATCCATTGTCATTGTCCTTTATTGGAAAAAATGTAAACAGTGGTTACACACTGGTTTCTTGTTTCCACATATCTCTCTTTCGCTCTCTTCCTCTCCTGTGATACTCACAGTGCAGCTGCCTCCGTTGCGACATGGAGTTCCGGAACATTCGCTGACTTGAATCTCGCAACTCGCACCTGTGTATCCAGGTAGGCAGGAGCAAGTGTAGCTGCCCTGGCCAGTGTTGGTGCAGGTGGCTCCATTAAGACAGGGTTTGTGGTGTGTACAGTAGTTCAGATCTGGAAACACCAATAATAACCAACAATTACAAACAATATAGTTTACATTTGAAACAAAGAGGGTCCAAGAGGGTAACAAGCATGTAGTAAATTTGTCAGTAAACTCACCCTGGTTGCAGAAAAGCCCACCCCACCCCTCCTGGCAGTTACACTGCCAAGGCTGTTGGCAGGTGCCATGGAGGCAGCCCGGGTAACGGATGCAGTCATCACAGTAACGCCCACTAAAGCCCACACGACACCTGAGAACACAACAATTATTTAATACTGATAGAAGCAAAAGAAAATATATTGGAAGACTGCTAAATGTTATGGAAGCCTACAACAGCGTTTCTGGACTTACTTGCACTCTCCGGGTTTATCACAGAAGCCGTGTTCTTCATCACATCCTGGAAGGCAGATTGCTGCAGAAAGGAAACAAACGCGGTCAGGTGAACCACTGGAAATGAGGTGGGCTTGCATTCCATCAATTTTCTCTTCACGTGAATCCCTTTCATGCTGCTGGCAGCTCGCCTGACTGTCTTGTTGGCACTCAGGTCTTTTTATGTCTTTGGTGGGTCATTCAATTTGCCTGGTGTCCTTTTTGTCTGCCAAATATTTTCACCTGGTCAGGCATTTGTTTAGAGTCTCTTTATTCTCTAGTATTAAGAGGGTTAATTCACTACTTTTTATGGTTAAAGGCCCACTGGAGCAAACTTAGTTCTTCTAATGGAAAAGAATAAAATCTAGAGGGTAAATGGTGTCACTGGGTCATTCTTGTGACTGACATTTTCTGGTTTCTTCATTGCTTCAAATGTTGTTGGAAATGCTACCGTTTGGCTTTAACAGCCACATAAGGAGCTACATCAGTTTTGGTCACCAAACGGGGGGATGCAGCCAACAAGCCCTCTCTTTTAACATGGTTGTTCTCCCATACAAAAGCCTCCCACACAAAGCCTCCTTTCTCCCCTTGACTGTGGGTCAGAAGTCCTTTTTCTCACCCTCGGCCCCTCTTCTTCCATATCCCTCCCTTTTCTTTCTGATCCTCTTTTTTCCTGCCTTACTCTCCCATCCACCTATCCCCTCCTCTCATCTTCCTCTCCTCTCCTTTCCCTCTTCTGCTCATCCTGTCTCTCCTCACTTCCCTCCTCCTCCTCCACCACCTCCCCCAAGGGCCAGCTGGTCTGTGTGGAGCTAACCACCAGACAGCTGCTCCATTGTCTCCTCTCACCGAGCAGCTGCCCCCTCCACAACAATGCACAACCGCGCTCGGCCAATCACCAGCCTGAGCCACAACAATACAGGACCCCCACTTGGCCAATCGGGGAGGAGGTTTTGGGCGAGGAGGCCCCAGTGGTCTAATGGAAGGCACGCGGCGTGTGAATTACTGAGGAGCCACTGCGGCTCATTAGAATGGAGGCCTCTGGTGCTATGGGATAACTAACTGACGCCTGTTGCACACGGGCCCCGCATTATGAGGTGGAAAAAGTCCCTAAACAATAAAGAGAGGCAAATGACTGTTGGGGAAATCAACTTTGAAAAGTGGTTTATAAACTGTAGAAACTCAAAACCCTCAAAGCCTTTACCTCTGTAGTTTTGACAGTTAAATAACTATTTTTTTAAGATGGTAGTGATTCCAGTCTAAGCCTGAACTAGTGTAAACAGGCATTACTTGTGAGGCAGTATTTTGGGATCAGGCACTTTGTGTAAACAAAGTGCCTGATCGTGCTGCTAATGACTGTGCCACTCCTTCAGCTTATCTAAGCAGCTGCCAGTGGATTTAAATATTAACTACTGCATTACCACCAACCTGGAGACATTTGGGTGTGTTAATTTTATCTACAATTTATGGCCATTCCTCACAGTGCTCCATAAAGACTAGCTGACATCGCTGGATTAAAAGGAAACCCACTCACGTTCAGTGCAGTACTGTCCCTTCCAGCCAGAGTTGCATATGATCTCTCCACGCTCGCCACAAGTGAAGTGTCCAAAAGCATCGTCTCGCGGCCGGCAAAAAACAGAGCAGCCTTCGCCGTAGTAGTGCTCATCACACAGGAAGCGGTAGGCATATCGTAGCTCCGTCTTGCCAGCTGTTTGCACGTCACTGAACCACTCTTCTCCCACACTGAGGTGACGCTGAGTAGCAATTCTGCTGATCAGATGCTCTGGATTGTCTGAAAAAGTGAATTGTACAGCTTGTTATGAGTCATCTGTTTCTACTGTTGTGAAGCATCTGTGTTCTGCTGAGACTAGGACAGAGTAAGACACTTTCGTTCACACATGTGTTTGAATATGAGGCTGTTGAAGTGTGAAAAATAAAAAGGCCATGGGGTGAAATCTGCTGTCTGAATTGCAACAATGCCTCTCTTGTGAACTGTTTTCCAAATAGAGACAGAGCATGCCATAAAAACACAGAAACACACACATACACACACACACTTTCCTGTGCTGTGCTCAGTTAGTCATCCTTAATGCAATGATAAGAGGATGACTTAAATATGACAACAGTAAATCTCA
>VUQK01032758.1:36717-47868 GCA_015106715.1 Bujurquina vittata
AAAAAAAAAAAATCTCTGAGAGGGGGAGTTCGCCTTTAGTTCGAGAAGCACCCTCCAGCAGCAGCAGGATTAGCCAGGCCAGCTGCCCACAGAGACCATGAGCCCTGGACACTGACACCAGGCGTGACCCTAGAATGGCGACTATCAGAGACCCTGAGGGGATCTGGACAGCGCAGTGTGTGTGTGTGTGTGTGTGTGTGTGTGTGTGTGTTGTTCATTCAGTTGGACAACTGTTGAGCCTGTATAGATTTGGCCAGCGGTGTTCTTTGTACGAGTGTGTGTGTGCTTGTATGGTCAATTCTTTCCGGGGGTTAACTGCTGATCCAGTACAAATGGGAGGTGTTGGGGAGGGGGGAGCAGTTGTGCGCTCCTGGAACATCTGCCTCTGTTTCTCCTGAGTCAAGCTGTGGTCGAGCGGGTGGGGGTGGGGGGGCGACAAGAGGGGAGGAACCTAAAGGGAAGGACATGGAAGAAAAGGAGGTAGCTGAAATAATCCAACTACAAGCAACTGGTCCAAAACACTGTGCTGACAATGGGATGCAGGATTATATAAGCCTGTTTTCTGGGCTGGTTACTGCGTTACTATCTACCTAGCTATTTATTTCTGGTTTCATGATTTAGATGCTGCACTCCCATGAAAGTCAAATATGAACCCGTGGAATATCTGTTGTGACAATCCCAGTTAAGTGAAAAAAAATGTCAGAATTGGTAGAAAGACTGTCAGTTGGTTGGGAAGGGTAGATTATTGTCCTCTTAGTCCACAGCAGCAACAATAACAGTATCCATATGAGAAAAAAAGGAAAAGAGGTAAGTTTCCTCACAGACTCACTCATTCAAACCCACAGAGCAGACAGTATAACCCACAGTAAACATGTGATAATAGTATGAGTCAGACTTTATATCAAGTTTGGTTTTATTAAGGTTAGTGACTTTTATGGTTGTTTGGATAATTAGATTAGCCACATTAAAGTAAAGTTGATAAACAACAGCGAGAGCTAAAATCTAACACAAAGAGTGGACAGGTGCAGACAACCTGAATGAAAGTGCTGCTTCAGCACAGGCTCTGCTCTACCAATGCACAAGTAAATATTGCTTACACCTGGCCACAGTGCTTACTTCATGTCAAATCACAATCATAACAATATAGTTAAATTACGCCATGCTCTTAATTTCTAGATGTATTTGGTAAACTGTTGTGAAAATTATTGGCTGGTGACAGTATTGTGACTCCTTCTGCAGAAAAAAAACCCATTTAGTTTTATTTAAATACATTTTTTAACAACGTCAACTGTGCAGTATTAACTGTTGGTTACTGGGCTTAATAACAGACTGAAACTAAGCCTGTACAATTCTTTCTTCTAACCCATAGTTAGCAGAAGTCCTACCAAATTTCCATGTGTTACAGCTTTTCAAATGTAAATATTTTCTCATTTTTGTGAGCTTCCATGATAATAAACATTGTATATTTTGGGTTTTGGTATGCTGACACACTTGGGAAGCAAATTTTTTTTTTAGTCGACTAATGTATATGAATTATCTCCAGTGAAAATAAATGTTTGTTGTTGTCTGAGCGGTACAAACAAACCGTTGTGGGTCCCCACTATCCTTTTTCAATCGATCCAAACCACTGAAAAATATTCATATAATTAAATCTAAAAACATAGCTTATCTTTTAACTTGTGCTTTAATCTGTTGAGACATTTAAAAGATGAAAAAGTTCAGCAGTTTTGAAAAATGATCTACAGCAAAATACAAAAACAAAAACAAACAAACAAAAGGAAAATCCCTACAGATTAAATAAATAAGAAGAGAAAAAGAATAGTGGGGTCGTTTTAGCTACAGGTGTGCTTGGGAAAGGTGCCCAGAGCCTGAAGGCCAAGTTCTGGGTGACATCAAAATGCCTTCACAAGCCTAAAGGTCATAACTCTCCAGTGGGTGATTGCAAATGAGGGTGGGCAGATTTACAACACAGCTCCTCCCTACTTGAAGATGAGCTGTTTGGGAAGGGTGGGGTGGATTATTGTCCTCTCAGCCCACAGAGCATCTGGTTGGAGAGCACAGATGCTGACAGCTGCACTGACGGCCCGCATATGTCCCTTTCTTTTATCCCCGCTTTGCTCAGACAATAGAGTGGAAGGTACCGGGGGCGCTTTGTGTGGAGAAGGTAGACCGATATGCTCACAGAAAAACAAAACTGCCCACTCTCTAGGAGGGCAATTAGCCCTTCTCTGATCCTGGCCTGGAGTAAGGTTTTAGGAGCCCACACGAACACAATGGCTCATTCTCATTCATGACACCTCATGATGGTTACTACCCTGAAGCACCCTGAATTTTTATTTTTTGTCTCTGCGCATTCTTTGTTTTAATGAACGCATAGGGGTGTCGGTGGTCGCCATGCGCTGAGCACGTGGGTTTTGTTTTGCAACGTGATGACGCCACGCGTAGATTATAGGAAGTAATTTACAATTACGCCAAGTAAACACGGCAGGGACCAATGCTGCTCTAGTCAAGCGATATTTCACAGTGAGTCTTTGCCATATGAAGCAATACTGTAGTAGTAGTAGTAGTAGTATTCGCAGATGTATCTTATTATCATACGGGTTGGTTAGTAAGGACAGGACCCGCGGCTAACTCGGAAGAAATGAGTTGATCGACTATAAACAATGCTAACAGCTAGCACTCACGTCTGTTGTCATTGATATGAAATCCCGAAAAAAAACCAAATAAATAAAAACTGTCACTTTGTGTTTGTCTTCCCGCAGTGACGATGTGACACTGAAACAGAGTCACCCCGTCCAAAATTAAAACATAAGGCGTTTGGAAAGACACGAAGTGAAATTCCTCGTTCCGACCCTCTCTGCGTATTTCCGCTCAGTAAGAATGGGTGTGAAGGGTCTTCACCACTTTGTGGACCGCTGCTGTCCAGAAGCCTGTGTGACAGTGAACCTGAGAGAGATGGCCAGGCAGCTGCAGGCTTCCACAACCGCAGATCACCCCAGCAGTTGAGTTTACCTCTGTGTGCAGCCAGTGTGCCAGTGGCTCTGCCATTCGTGAGCTGGTAATATTAGTGGGCCTGACAAAAGGACAGACTGCACACCTGCAGAGCTCCTGGAAAAATATTTAATCCACCTTGAAAAAAATGTAACGTTTCAGGCAGTTGCTCTTCTTTAGACTGCAGGTGTGCACTCTGTCCTTTTGTCATGCTGTTGTTTTTTTGACTTGCACCCTCTTCAATTGGATGTGCGTGCTTTTTCTCTTCAAATATTAGTGGGCCTCCCAGAAGTTCATAGTTCTCCATAGTTGTTCATGGTTAGCAGAGGTAGATTTTGAGAATTTATAGATAGATAGATACGTTATTGATCCCGAAGGAATTTAGGGCATCCAGCAACATAGTACGCATAATAAATAGAATCCAGACAGAAGAAATATAATAATAATAATAATAATAATAATAATAATAATAATAATAATAATAGAAATCAGATCAAGATTAAACAACCAGTACTAACAATACAGACTAAAAACCTATACTAACTATACCAACTATAATAATTTATGACAGAAAAGCAGAAAAGGTCCACAATTAAGACATATCAATAGTATTGGCAGAAGGTTAGAGTTTTTTTTAACTTGGCATCTTTATTTTTATGGTTTTATTGATAATTAGAAAGCCACATGATATTTGTACTTATAGAAATGCATCCGTATGTACTTTAGTGAACAGATCAAGTAGTTATTAAACTGTAGATCATAAATGAGAGAAAGAGAGCACTAAATCAATACAGAAAAAGTGGACAGGTGCGTACAATTTAATTAAAGCTCTTCAGTGTGGTCTCTGCTCCACCAGTCCACAAGTAAATATTGTTTACACCTGCTTTAGCTCCTCACCTGTCCATAATGTTTATTTTAGGGTGTGCCGTGATAGTAACAATATAGTTATTATCATGATCGCACTTATAGATGTATTTAAAAATCTGTTGTGAAAATTATGGGCTGATGTCAGTGAGTCCTGCAGAAAAAAAACATTTAGTTTAATTTGAAGTACATGTTTTCTTAACAGTAATGTTAATAGTATAGTATTATTATATTTTTAGCTGTATTCTGGTGGTATTCACACATACACCTTTACTTACTGGTCATAAGGGTAGTCCTAAACAAAGCCTATGCAATGCAAGGAGTTTAAAAGGTAACACTTTTCTTTAAACCCATATTTAGTAAGTGCTGTGTCTATAAACATCTTTATTAAATGGATTACAACACAGTACAATGTAGCTGGTGGTAGATACAATGGTATTTTATTTTTTAAATATACAGTACATGTCTTGTTCATGTTCCTTTGAAGATATATTATTACTTTGATATAGTCCTACATTATTTTCCCATGTTGTTTTACTGTACTACTGTATGAATACCCACATGTGCAAGAGCCAAGGTAGACAGTACACAACAGTCAGCATTTTTTGTCTGTTATTGTGTGTGTGTGTGTGTGTATTGGATTTTCATTGTGGGCTACCAAACAGGTCCGCTGTCTGTTACATTTTTTTTTCACTTATTGCAGACCCCACACTTGTTGTGGATGGTATGGCCTGCCTGCGCCACTGGTATTCATGCAAGGACTGGGCGTGTGGGGGTCAGTGGAAGGAATACTTGGATATCCTGAAGAGCTGGGTGGAGGCATTTACCTCCACAGGCATCCGACTGGTCTTTTTCTTTGATGGAGTAGTGGAAGAGCAGAAAAGAAAAGTGTGGGTGAGAAAATAACCTTACCAAATAACACCTTGGGCAGGTTTCTACCAACCTCTAGTTGTCCACTCCCGTAGTACAAGGGGTAGCTAAGTCACACAATTTGTTTCAGAAGCATTATGGAACCTCATTAGCTTGCTCTTGTAATTTTTTGTGTGTGCGAAAAACATCTGCTGTGGACTACAGGTGAAGAGGAGACGCAGAGTGAATGGGGAGATTTCTAAGATATTTTGTCACATTAAAGAGCACGGAGATCAGCCGGGTAGAGAGCTCTTTTGTCTGCCTTCAGGACTGGCAACATTCACACCCTTTGCTCTCAGGTCTGTGTTTGCAAGACAGTATAGAATATATGCATTGAGATTAAGTCTATAATGTGCTTACATTTCATTACACTGATTTGAATTAGTTATAGATTTATTTATTTTTTGTTTTTTACAGGTCATTGGGTCAGGAAGTTTTTTGCTCGGTGCGGGAGGCAGACTATGAGATTGCCAGTTATGCTCGCCAGCATGGCAGCATGGGAATTCTGGGAGAGGACTCAGACTTCATCATATATGACAGGTTTGCAAAATTCATCTCATGACTGCAGATTAACTTAATTTTCTTGGCAAATGTGGTCAAACTGTCTGATCTGAACATCTTGCTTTAACTCTTATCTCTAAAGTGCCCCCTATTTTTCTGTGGCAAAGCTGCGGATAAACAACCTCACCACTGTCATGTACGATCGACAGAGGCTTTGCCAAACCATTGGACTGGCTGTTACCCAGCTACCACTGTTGGCCTGTCTCCTGGGCAATGATGTAGTGTCAGAGGAGAAGATGCAGGATGTCAGGAACAATGCGATGGCAGCATACAGGTGCATATCTGTGTCGATATTGGCTGTATCAATTGAATATTGGATTTTTCAGTTTTATTCATTGCTAAATGCTTCCTTTGTTGTTGGCTTTATTCAGTGACAGAATGTACCCTTTTATTATATTATAGCAAGAGTTCCTTGAATTTATTTTCCAAGCTTTTGTTTTAATAGATCTTTTCAATGTCTGATCTGTTAAAATAATACAAATATCTAAGCTGTGCACTTTGAGATCATAAGCATGTTCAAGTGGGATTTTCTAACGCCTGAGGCCTGTACTAAGAAGCAAGTTCAACATACTCTGATATATTTTTCTTATCTAACTTTCCTTACACTAACATCAGCAATCAGGCTAAGCAGACATCTGAAAATGGTCACCTCAGGGTTTCCCAATTTAGTTATGAGAATGTTCACACGAAAGGCATGGCCTTATTCAGTATTGTTGGGTCTTTACCTCCAATACAAAGCGCCTTGAGACGACTGTCTGTTGTGAATTGGCGCTGTATAAATAAAATTGATTTGATTTGATTTGATCACCCATTTCGTGGATCTACCGGCAGCTGAGGAACTGATTTTACAAAGGATAAAAAGACAAAACTACAATTTTATCAAAGTATGAAGAGATTAAACACATAATACAGACTGAAAGCAACACAGCACTTGTGCACAGTCATACTGGAACAGGAAGAAATCATCCCCAAAATCTTCCAATAAAGTTGGGAGCATGAAATTGTTCAAAATGCCTTGGTATACTGAAGCATAAAGAGTTCCTTTCACTGGAATTAAGGGGCCAAGCCCACTAAAGTACCGTTTTCCTGGCAACTGCCAAACCCAGACTCATCCATTGGATTGCCAGATGGAGAAGTGTGATTTGTCACTCCAGAGAAATCACACTGCTCTATAGTCCAGTGGCAGCGTGCTTTACACCACTGCATCCAATGCTTTGCATTATGCTTTGTGATGGAAGGCTTGGATACAGCTGCTCAGCCATGACAACCCATTCCATGAAGCTCTCTACACACTGTTCTTGAGCTAATCTGAAGGGCACATGAAGACTGTAGTGATTAACAGTAAAGAAAGTTGGAGACCTTTGCATCCACTGACCTCCATTCTGTGATTTTACATGAACTACCACACCATGTGGCTGAGTTGCTGTCCCAGTTGCTTCCACTTTGTTAGAATACCACTAATAGTTGACTGTAGAATATTTAGTAGCGAGGAAATTTCACGACTGGTGGCATCCTATCATGATACCAATATGGAATCTATTGAGCTCCTGAGAGTGACTCATTCTTCCACAGATGTTTGTAGAAGAAGTTTGCATGACTATTTGCTTGAATACTTTTATACACCTGTGGCTATGGAAGTGATTGGAACACCTGATGTCAATGATTTGGGTGGGTAAGTAAATACTTTTGGGAATATAGTGTATCTTTCTGCAGAGGTCCGTGGGATCTTCCATGAATGATGATGCTGTTTTTCAGGGAATTGCTTGTTCAGTAGTTTGTACCTGTTGATCTATTCAACATAACCTGCTCCAGAGCAGGTTAGGTCTGCAGCACATGTTATTATGGTGATGTACCCTGGTAAGAAGTGAACCACCTTTGTAACCCTAAATACCCAGGGTTAAACCTGAAGTTACCTCACTAAGCTCAAATCCTTCTTCGTAATACAGGCCTCAGATCAACTTGCGGTGCCAAACCATCGCTCTTTATTTTTATCTGCAAGGAAAAACACTCATTTTGTTTGGGTTTGACAATGAGCCAACATAGTTAAAATTCTTCATTTTATTGTTCCCAGGAAAAACAATCCTGCACCACATTATGGTGCTCCACAGGGGCAGGTGGTGCTAGCAGTGTCCCAGCTTGTGAGCTCTTTGTGGAGTATAGAAGAGGACAAAACTGAACTTGTCCCTCAGTCTCTGAATCTCTCAGCTCCTCGTAGAGAGCTACTGAAGAAAGGCATTTGCTCATACATACTACCTGGACAGAAACCTTTCAAGCTGTGTGAAACATTTTCACTTCCTTCTGCCTTTGAGAAATATGTCAGTCCAGAAATCTTAAAGGTATGTTATGGTCATATATGTGAATTTGTTCTTTAGAAGTCCCTTCAGACTTAAATGAATATTTCTTTACTGTGTGGTTTTCCACAGGCATGTAGAGAGAAGCATGCAGCAGCAGAGGGTTTCATGGTTTACACTGTCTTGTGTGTGGGAGTCACTGAGTGTAGCAACACTCTGGAGGATGAGGAGGACACCGAGTTAGTACCTCAAGCCCTCGTCTACAAGCCCTGCAGGCAATTCATCTACGGCCTGCTCCTTCTGCTTGGGCACGGTGGTAAGATGGTTCAGAATATGATAACAGGGGCATATGTGAATGAAAGAAGTCAACAAGAAATGCCAAAAGCTGCATTTCCTCTTTTGGTAATTTGAGGCTGGTTCCAACAGTGACCCAGTTCCCATAGATTTTAATGTTAAAAAACTGAACTTTACAGAAGAAGAAAATCAAATTATTATCTGATTTTAACTATGCCATGGATAATTTATTTATTATAATTGAATGATTTAGATTTTGTTAAATGTTGCACTAACGAAATTAGGGACAACTCACTTTGACTGAGTGGTGTGTTTATAGCCAGTAGCTGTCTCCTAGGTCTCGCTTCTCCAATTCAAATCACCAAACTGGATTTCTCCAACCATGCTTGTGCAGTTGGTGCATTCTGAACCAATTTAATTTATATTATATATATATCCAATAAATATATTGTCTGTTGAATAGTACAGATCATCTAATAATTGTGTTTCAGGTTTGGTGAGTGAAATTCTAGTATTTGCACGTGGCAGCCACTGGTCACAAGGAAAAAGTTAGTATTTCCTAACTGGTTGGTAAGTGTTTGCAGGTTGCTTGCTGTCAATAGCTGAAATTGGTGACAAAGAGGTATATTGTGCTGCACCGAAAACCTCCTTCTTTGGATGCTAGCAGATTGCTGTGTAGTTTGTGTGGAAGATACTGGCTTTTCCAACTGTTCCATCTATTGCTTGGTGGTTAGTTTGCTTTTGCAGACAAGCCAGCATCTTCCATACAAACTGTGGGCAACTGCGTCAATCTACTTGTGACAAAGCAATCACAAGGAGGTTTTTGGTGCAGAACCATCTTTGCAGCCAGCAACCTCTCACAAGCCAGTCAGGAAATACATTTCCCTAGCAACTGGTTGCCCACTGGTCTCTAGGTCTGAGTTATTGAAGCCTTGCTGAAGACTAATCAGCAGAAATGTGCATATGTGTTGCTTGTGAACAGCCTGTTGATGCAGCTTTGCAAACCAAGCTTGCGGACATTAGAAATTCTGTCTCTCATCTGGGTCTGGATAACTTCACAGTGGCTATGTCCATCTTTTATCTATAGTCTATGGTAGATACATGTAGATTCTGTAAACATAAACATGAAAAATTTATCGGCAGAGGAGAGGCCAGAGTATTACCACCCATGCAGACTGTGCAGCACACACACATCAGTGGAGTTTGTGCTGTTAGTTTTTGTGGATAGGAGGAAAATGCTTTGATGTCCTTTGGAGGAAATAGAGTAAAGCCAATCCAAGCATAATGCTGACTTATTGTGTGTTTTCAGGCAGCACTGTGGACCTTCCAGCAATCAGGGAATGGTTTGTCTTCCCCGGAAACCCTTTGAAGGAACCTGACATAGTCCACCCTGTCCCAGTCAATCTCTCATGTACTGTACCTGTTATTTTTTTTTTATATATAATTATCTCCTTATTTTTGGACACAGGATAGGACAGAACCTGATTTCAGTCTAGTTGCACCACCTGATACAAGATTTTCTATTTGTTTGTTATCCCTGGGATGATAAAACACAGACTATATCCATGTATCTTGGTTTATGTACTTTAAGATTAAATTGCTCACATATAAGCAGCAACAAAATGAGTTTGGTGGTTATAAATGATTGTTTCCTGGGAATTATGTTTTCTCTGTAATTAAAATCATTGTAGACTAACCCTGAGGCACCAGTGGCTTTAAGATTCATGTTAAAAAGCTGGTTCTGGTTATGTTTAACGCATCAAAGACATTTGTGATATATTGTGTCATATTGTTACATATAGTTAAAGTCCCATAGTATTTTTATCTTTTGTTTGAATCTGTAGGTGATGAACCCAGTCTGGATTTGTTATGGTTTAGCAGTGGTCCCGAGTTTTCTGCTCTTCGCCTGAAAGCCTTCCTTACAATTTTCGGCTGTCCTGAGTTCTCCGAGCTGTATGGAGTTATTGAAGACTGTCTGCTGGCTGCTCTCTGTCTGGCCACATATTTAGTCCTACAGGTAGTGTTTATTTGGTAACAATCCCACAACAAAAACACAGCTACAAGCTGTTTTTTCTTTAATTTTTTTTATTAAAGTGAAAAGTCAGAAAAGGACTTAAACCTAAAACACCTAAGATGAATGCATGGAAGTGATTTAATTATTAGGCTTATTCCTGCTTACGTTACATTAATAAATCAGTAACAAGCATAACTTATTTTTATTTTTAAATAGGAAAAAATTTAGGTTAGTGATTTTTTTTTAATCTGTTATACATGTTGTATACTCTTCTCTGAAGCCATGTTGGGTAAATCAAGACCCAAAAAACATGAAAACAATATTAGTGACATGGTATTTTGTAGTTGATGACATCTGCACTGTGATTGATCTTTTTCTTTTGGTTGTCATTGGTCAGGGTGTATGTTTGGCTTAGGGTCAGATTAACCTGGTAAATGAATGGGGAGGATAGCTACACCTGGTAGTTCATGTAAACAAAGAAATGAAAGACCAAATATATGTGATGACAGTTTAACGTATGAGCCTGCTTTTGATTTGGGATTTACATCTATAACACATACACAACAATTATTTGTCTCTTTTGTCACGATGTGATGTAAACTCAAACATCGGCTTATTTATGCTCTGTTCTGAGTTGTTTTATGAGGGCTTGATGGTAACCGTTATCACCCACTGGGGCCCAGTTTAGCTACAGACACTGGTCTTTGTAACTTCAGCTCCTATGTTAACAAGAGACCTGATAACCAATCCTGAGGCTTTGAATAATTCAGGAGACAATTCTCAATCCACCTCAGAACTCTTATTATTGTATTTTGATTGTAAATCTAAGACTATATCAATCTGAGCTGCTTGTGATCCCGTAGTAAAGCCCTGTGATCACAAATTCGTATGTGAAAGAATTCAAGATTTGTGCTTTTGGTTTGGGTATTTTGCACTCACGTCATCTGATTGAGCTTTAACACAACAGAGATAAAGGTGTGTGCGTCATGTTATAAAAGCAAAACATAAATTATACTACCTTTTATCAACTCTCTAACATAAACACTTAAATTGCTCATTAGTGCATCTCTAACAAAGATACCTAAACTGTTGCCTTGAGTTTTCAAACTGTGCATAAAATAAATTCAGCACGTGTAATCGGTGGTACCCTTTTCTGATGCCTGCATTGTTGCTTTTTTTTTTTTTTTTTTTTTAATATATTTCAACCCAAAACAAATCAAAAACCAA
>VUQK01032758.1:47888-60990 GCA_015106715.1 Bujurquina vittata
TTACTATTTTATTCGATATAAATATTTTTTTTTTTTTTTTTTTTTTTTTTTTTTTTTTTTTTTTTGAAATACATTCAACACAAAGCAACTCAAACACCAAAGGTTCGGTCAGAGATTGAATCTTATTTGGTTAATTGTAACTTTTTTCTCATATTTATCACATCTCAGAGGGACAGAGCTGAATGCTTAAAGATGCTAAATCGACTGGCAGCTTTTCAGACCTATTTTTAGTAAGTCGCGGGCTGACAGCAATTTAAATGAATGAAGGTCTGAGTAGCTTGTTAGAGAAGGACCTTTAGATGAATGGCTGATTAAAGATGAGCAGACAGTCTGACAGACAATAGTAGCTGTTGTCTGGTCACTGCTGCATTCACATTCCCCTCTTGCTCTTCTATTTAAATAACTTCAGGGTTTGTTTGTTTTGTACACACAAATGGGCTGCCTTGTCTCTGCAGTCTGCATTGTTTCTTTCTGTGTTGACTTGATGCACAGTGAGCAGACAAAACAAACTAACCCACAAAGAAGACACACTGGGATGCGACTGAACTTTCTAACCATGTATTTTCCTTTGTGTGTTTGGTTTGTGTGCATGTTTTCAGGTACAGACTTTATCTCTAGAAGATGTGGATTCCTACCTGAGCCAGGCTGTGTGTCTGAGACTGAAATCCTCTCAGGAGCTTCAACAGATTAAGGTCTGTCACAAACACATTTAGATCATTTGTGAAAGATGCTTTTGACTTTTAGTTATTTTCAGATTTTCTCCCCCACATTTTTTAACAGTAAAGCCAAGCGATTGTGTATCCTGCTGCAAGAAGACAATGTTCGCTGACGTTTACAGTAAACAAAGTCCTCCTGTGGTAAACACAGCTCTGAAATGGTTTCCATTAATAGAAAGTGAAGAGAAAGTAGAGAGAAAACATAAATAAGCTGCCGATTTACAATCTTTCCAAGAAAACATACAACAACCTTAAAAAAAATAAACAATTACGATAAACTGCCGTGTGTTTTCATTGTTGGAAATAGAAATTTGTGCAGAGTCGCACAGAAGGCATTATGGTTATATAGTATGCTCCTGACCCGCAAGGGTACCACAGCGCACCAGCAAAGCTGCAATATTTTTTAATTCAGTTAAAAAAAATTATCTCTCTCATCCTTATTTAGCCAGGATGGACTTTAGATCGAAATTCATTTTCCATAGAGTTCCAGCCCAAATGGCAGCATCATTATGCTACGTGAAAACAAAGTTCATTGAGTGAATGGTAACAGCAAGACAGTAAAGAAAAGTAAACCTACTTTGACTGATTATTCTCAGCTCCATATTATTATTATTATTGGACTCCAATAGTGTAGCTTTGCAGTTATAATATATCTGGCCTCGGTGCAGCCTGTTAGTTCATTTCGTCAAAAGATTTTGGAGAGTATCTGTAGGAATTTTGACCCATTCATCTAGAAGATTTTATGAGGTCAGACACAAGGTCCTGGCTTGCAATCTCTATTCTAGTTCATCCCAAAGGTATGCAGTGGGCTTGAGATCAGGGGTCTGTGCAGCCCAGTCAAGGTATTCCACACTAAACTCATTTAACCTTTGCTTTTATGGAACATGGAGCGTTGTTCACTGGGGGTACAGTCATTCTGGAGCAGAAAAGGGGATTCTCCAAACTGTTTCCACAAAGTTGGAGGCAGAAAGTTGTCCAAAATGTTTTGGTAAGCTGAAACATTAAGATTTCCCTTACCTGAAACTAAGGAGTCCAGGTTAACGCCAGAAAGACAGCCCAACAGCATTATCCCCCCTCCACCAAGTTTTACAGTTGGCACGGTGCAGTCAGACAGGTAACATTCTCCTGTCTTTCACCAAACCCAGACTGAAAAGTGCGATTTGTCATCTCAGATCACATTTCAACTGTTCCAGAGTCCAGTGGCTGTGTGCTTTACACCACTCCATCTGACACCTGGCATTGTGCTTGGTGATGTAAGGCTTGCATGCAGCAGCTCTGTCATGCAAACCCATGCCATGAAGCTCATGGTGCACAGTTGTGCTGATGTTAATGTCAGAGGAGGTTTGGAAATCTGCACAGTATAACATGTGTAACATACTCGTTGCATTGGTAGCATCCTATTGCAGTAGTACAGTCAAATTCAGTGAGTGCTTTAGAGCAACCCATTCTTTCACAAGTGCTTATAAAGGTAGACTGCATGGCTAGGTGCTCCAACATGTATGCCTGGCCTGTTGCAATGGGACTGAATGAAATCCTTGAATGACAGATCACTCTGTCTAAGGGCAACTCTTCCTGTCCAATTTGTTGGATTGAGATGATCTTAATTTTTGTTTGTAATGAGTGTGTGTGTGTGTGTATGTATATATATATCTCGTACATATACACACACACACACACACACATATATATATATATATATATATATATACACACACACACACACATATACATACATGTTCTCCCTGTGTCTGCGTGGGTTTCCTCCGGGTACTCCAGTTTCCTCCTGTCCAAAAACATGCACTTACTGGGGTTAGGTTAATTGGCTACTCTAAATTGCCCATAGGTGTGAATGTGAGCGTGAATGGTTTTCTGTGTCTCTGTGTTGGCTCTGCAACAGGCTGGCGACCTGCCAGGGAGTACCCTGCCTCCTGCCCTATGTCAGCTGGGATAGGCTCCAGCCCCCCACGACCCTGAAAAGGATAAGTGGCAGTGAGTGGATGGATGGATGGATGGATGGATATATATATAAATGAGACATATACCGCAAAAGAATTATACATTTTTAGATCAGAGCAGTAGCTGCTGGTCAAATAATAAAAATTAAGTGAGCCAAAGTCCTTATCAGATATGTATTAAAAAGGCAGTGGGTGCTACTACTTTGTGTTTTCAGTCTTCAATGACTGGGTTTATGGGACTTGTGAGTTCTCACAGATGGGAGCATCAGTGAGTCAGCTGTACACTTCCATTCTCTGGGAAAACGACCGTTGTGTTTGCTGCCTTTTTGTAGCCCCATTTATTTTTACTGCTTAATTACCATACTTATGTCTAGTAATGTGTATTTGTGCTGCTCATCTGTTTTCTACACAATAATTAGGGCTGGGCGTTGATTTGAATATGTCGTGTGGGAGAGGTTCCGAGCTGCAGGAGGGGTTTTAACTGAGTGACTAGTGTACGGATTAAATACACACTTAAACACATACACAGACAAATTGTTATTGATGTGTGTATGGTATACATTAGGAAGTTCATAGCTGTGATCTCTGTGTGTGCGCACAGGTCACAGACAACTACAGAATCACACACACATTGTAGCAGAAAGTAAAATTCTGGCTTCACAAAGCAAATATTTTGTTTATTAAAATATTAAGTTATTAGAGAAGTGTTTCTGTGTATGTGAAAAGTGTCACGTTTTGCGTGTGTGTGTGTATGTTTAGGAGAAAGGGGCTGTGGGTTATAGGTTTTGGGATGCGTCAGTTGTGTTGCAACATTCCTCCCCATGGGACACTGATTTTGGTGAGTGTGTGTGTGTTTGTGTGCGCGACAGAGAGAGTAAGCTGGCGACAGTCGCCTGTCTGTCCTGGCTGACGCTCACCACATGGAGCTATTTACACCACGCACACTCCGCCCCAGTGGACACACACACGCGCGTGCACACACACACATACACACACACGCACACACACACACACACTTATGTCTTTGTCTTCTGTCTTTTGTATGTTCTCATGTTCTTATCCTTTTTACACTCGACCACTCTTTTTTCTCTCTCTCTCTCTCTCTCTCGTTGCTCTGTATCTCTTCTCTGTCTTTGTGTCTGTGTGTTTGTGTATGCCTTCAGGCTTGTGTGTCTCTGTCCCATGCTTCATTGTTTTTCAGAAGGTGAAGCTGTGTTTGACTGGAAGCAGGTGGGCAGGCAGGGATGAGTGCGCGTGTGTGTGTGTGTGTGTGTGTGTACACGTAATCACTGTTATCAGTGCTATCTGCCAGAGGACAGGTGAGAGCAGACACACACATACAAGACATCTGCCTGCTGTTACAGTCAGCTTGCTCTCCACTCCTTCTTATTTTTTATTCTTCTCCTGCAGTTTGTTTCTCTCAGTTACACAAAACACAATATTTTTGTCTGTCAAATTTCTTGAGCAATAGTTCTGCAGGCTTCCTGAAGCTCTTTCAAAGTTTTTCTTTGGACATTGGCTGCTTTTTCACTAATTTTCAGTCCTGAGAAGACCTGAGAGATGATCTGTCTACTGTTGACTGATAAGAGAGCTACAAAAGTGAGTTTCTACAGTCATCTATAAAACACAGTGAAAACACTGTCATGGTTTGGGGCTGTATTTCTGCCAGTGGAGCTGAAAATCTTGTCGAAATTGATGCAAGTAATGCCAGATTTTGACCTGCCAAACCCACTGCCAGTGCAGTAAAAGCAGATTAAAAAAACACATAATGGAACACTATCAGTCATAGACTGGCCTCCCCAGAACCCAGACCTCAACAATATTGAAGCAGTGTGGGATCATCCCGACAGAGAACAGAACAAAAGGCAGCCGACATCCAAAGAAGAGCTTTGAATGTCCTCCAAGAAGCCTGGAGAACTATTTCTGAAGACTACTTAAAGAAATGACAAGAAAGTTTGCCTGAATGAATTCCGCCTGTATTGAAAAATAAAGGTAGTTATACCAAATATTGTCTTTCAAACTGGTTTAGAATTGTAAAAATATTATTTATATATTTTATGTTGTATTTCCGTTTAGGCTTGTACATGTTTCAATAAATCACTGAACCTATTTCCTATTTTTATAGTGAAATATAAAGAAATGAGGGGTGACTGAAGACTTTTGAACAGTAAATAAGAAGTTTTACTGTGTGTAAAATAACCCTAGGTACTGACTGCTTTGTTTTGTATATATTTTGCCACAGTGTAAGAGCAGGTACACTCATTCACACCTACACATATCTTTTTTTTAATAACTTCAGCCTTGTTATTAAAAATGTCATCAAGCATATAGGTTTACTCAAGAAAAAAAAAAGAATTAGGGTTTCATTTTTAAAAGCCCAACTAAGCAAAGAGGTTACACCACCACATGCAGTCATCCCAACAAATAGGAAGATATACAGAGATGCCTCGCTGTCACTTGGCAGCAAGCGCAGAGAAGCAGAGTCAAGTAACAGTGACTTGGGTGGCCTGAGTCGTATTTTAATTGCCTGATTTATGAGTCAGGGCAGAGCAGATAAGTTTGTGCAAATTGGGGTTGGGAAACACAACAATGTTCAGGAATTTGTTGTGGGCAGTGACACTAAACATGTGTTTGAAGAAACTGATGGCTCTTTGCAGCAGGACTTTTACATACACTAACTGGTAATAAACAAAACAGAAAACAAGTCTCTCTGTATACAGTGAAGTCACTAAATCTATAGAAAGTCTTTTCATGGGTTGGTAAAAAAAAATCTACTTCCACATTAGGGAAGATCCAGTGTGACCTACTAGCAGCATAGGAGAGAGTTGTCTCTCCTTTAAATGGCAACTGGTAATAAGCTACAGCAAACTGTCAGATTTTACTGTAAAGCTGTTGCACAATTAAAATACACAACCAAATTTTTTTCTTTGTTTTCAGCTGCCTTTCCTTTCCAGTCGTGCGGTGCAGTTGGGATCTCTGTATGTCCGAGGGCTTAGCCACCTGCTGGGTGCTAACTGTGCCAGTGGCTGCCCGCTGCCCAGTGCTGCTCTGATGCCTTGGCACAGCTTCGATGGACGGCTGTTCCACTCAAAGTACCTGCTGGCGCACAGTGGCACAGAGAAAATTGAGCTGCTGGACCACAATGTGAGTGGAGACATGACAAAGTAGAATTTTAATAAGAAAAAAAAAGGAGAATTTATGAGTGAGTCAGAGAAAAACCTGACTTTCATTTCAGCTTGTATGTTTTTGGTTCTTTTTATTTCAGACGCATGTCTTTGGTAATGACGAATAACTTGGATGCTGTTTGTGTGCAATCTTAAGTTTGCCTCTTTTTCCCAGTCGTCCAGCCTGTCCCTGTTCCTCCAGTTAAAGAAGAAACTTACAGAAACCTGCAGCATGAGAGGCAGAGTCCTGCAGTCCAGACCCAAAGCACCACAGCCACATCCTAAAATCACAACACAAGCCAGAGACAGACACCCAGGTGAGACGTCCAACACTTCTTTTTAGATACACACCGCCTTCCTACTACTTCCTATTACCTGCTTTTAACGAATGGTCTCAGTATATGCGAATACTGTCTTGTGACTCACATTTTCCATCGCCTCTGCTGTTTCTCTTTTTTAGGATGTTTTGTACAAAGTTTTCCCTGTAAACATGGTGCTCTGTGTTACCAAGGGTCTTCATTCACTGCAGTGAAGCCCGTGAGCAGTGTAGAGCCTACATGACGTAGCCACGGCGTGGATTTTCCACTATAGCATAAATCCACAGTACATTCATGCTAACCCTAATCATTTTAATTGTGCTAATCACGGACAACTGTTTTTCGTGTCATTTTAACTAACTGTTTATTTAAAAAATGATTCAAAGGGAGGCCCGTTATGCTTTTCCTTATTTTTAAGTCATACATGGGTTGCTGCCATCAGTGTATGTACAAGTAATCCCTGTGGGTTGAGAGCTCATGAGCTCAGGCACATGGCTCGGGTTGTGAGCACAGAAGCTCCAACACCTGCTCATCAAACCTGTTAACGAGGGGCACCCAATCAGAAGAGAGTTGGCTTAAGGTTAGAGGGGCTAAGACAGTTTGTTTCAGATAGAACTGAAGAGCTGCAGTAAGTATCAGATCATTTGAGACTATTTTAACTGCTACTGTGTACAGTCCAAGAATAAAAATATGGAGAAATAAATTATTATAATAGGTCCATGAATTTTTTGCCCTTACTATTCCCTTTCTGTGTGTTGTTTTCGTGCAGTATAATTTTGCTCCCATTTGAGCCACGGCTCTTTGGAAAAAGATGTTTGATCTAAAGACCATCTTAAATGAGGATCAGAGAGAGAAAATCCTTCTGACTGAATATTACAGTGTTTCTGGTGTGCTCTGGTAACCTCGTGGTTAAGATGCATACCATATAACCATAATGTCCTCTGTGCTATGCTGGGGACCTTTGTTGCAGATCAGACCACTTTTCTTTTCATGTGTTTCCCATATCTGTATCTACTCTGCAAACAAGCAAACAAAGAAGAAGCCCTGAAAAGAGATGCCACGATGTCTCTATTATTTTTACGCTTCAGTTGTTTTTATAATTTGAGCTAATCACTGTCCAAAGTACAGAGGGCTTAATAAACCCCTGGTGATCTGTTGGGTAGAATCTCTCTGCATGCTCACATGAAAAACTAATAAAAAATCTTCCTGGAGCAGAAAAGCATCATTTTAATCTGACAGTTGATCTGCGGTTGTAGTTCTTTGGGCCCCTCGTGGAACCACATTACCCAGAGGGCCATGCTGTAACAAGCTCCATGTGTGCTGCGGCCTCATTGCATACCACCATTCTCATTTGCGCGCACACACACACACACACACACACACACACACACACACACACACACACATGCACGCTTGGATCCGAGACTTGCTTTGTCAGTGCACTAGTAATAGTGGGTTTCTGTTTATAGGCTGGGAGAGCTCTATTTTAAGACTCACAACAACTGATTACAGACTCCTCTCATCTGTCTCTCCCCTCTTTCTGCGCCCCTTCCCCTCAGTTGTTCCCCTCTGTTTCACTTTTTTGTATTTATTTTACTGTTTCTCCTCTAAGCTTCTGGCATTAGGTGCTCCACACTATTCAAAAATCTTTCCTGTTTTTCAATAATAACATTTTTACACATCTCCCAGTTTGTCATGAAAGAGTATTAATGTGTCTTCTCCATATATGATGGTCTTTACTGCCGTGTGTAGGCTGTAGGCCAACTTCAGCTCTTGTCTGCAGTTTGCAGACCCCATCAGCAGCAGGAGCTTATGAAATGTGAGCCCGCAGTTTCTCTTCAACCCTCTGACTTGTAAACCTTTTTGCGACCGTTTCGCTGCGTGCCATGTTGGCGCATATTCTCCAGTTTGTGCCGAACTGTCTGCTTTTTGCCCAAGTCAACCCTTGTGGGTCTCATGAGGATGTTTCTGGTTTCATAGATGGAAGGCTATACACTCTTTGTACCTCAGTGTTTCATTTCTGCCAGACACAGACACCGATCATTACTACAGAGCTGTGGGGGAATGAGTGTGTGTGTGTGTGAGACGCAGAGAGAGTATGTATGTGCGTGAGAGTAGCGGTGGCGCTATGTGGTATCGTTGAGGACCCGGGTTTGGTTTTTGTTTGAATCAGGCCTGATGTTTAGTCTCCTCAGCAAATATCTCCTCTGCTCGCCTGCCTTTGCAATTATGCTCCAACAGTGAATCCAGTATAGCTCCTCTCCCACATCTCTCCAGTTCATTATAAACAATGTCACTTTTAGTCTGGCTCATTGTGGAGCAGATGCACCTTCCACTCTTATCAGCCCTCATGATTTTAATGTTCATCCTCACACATTTAACCCTCTGCTTGAAATTAAATATTTACCCTAATCTCCAATCTCTCCCCCCTTCAGTTCTTACTTTTTTCCACAAGATGTAACATAACCGCAACTACAGTAAAGTCTAAAGTTGGACCTGCTGTTTTATTTTGAACACGTTGTAAATGGCTTAAAATTTTCCACATCTGTCAGAATTCCTCAAGTGGAAAGCAGTTGCAGGCTTCTCTGAATCTAACAAAAGCTTTTAATGGCCGCTAAACGCACCCAGATAAACTGTTCCTGTCAGTATATCAATTTTATAATCAATTGTGAAGCAATAAAAAGCTGTAAATTAGTTGATTTTTTTTGTGAGCAAGGCTGTGTAAACATCCAGCTTGATGAAACCGTTCTTTCCTAGTAAATTCAGCTGTCGACACTGTTAATGCAGACTTGATGACTGTGTGTGTCTTGTATGAAATTTTTAATATTTGCTGTTTTGTGGACTGCTGTTAAATAATTGTGGGAGTACATGAAAGGCAAGATGGATATGTGTGTATATTTGGGAGAGAGAGGGGGAGGCGTGTTGATACCTTTTGAACTGATTAACCTTTACTAAGACTGCTGATTTCAAGCATCAGTTAAAGTTATCATTTACTGGGTACAGTAAAGTCCAGTCCCAGACTCTAGGGTCTGAAAAGTGAAGCCATTTCTAAGGAGCCCCTCCTCTGAATCTGATTGTATAGAATTCTATGAGAAAATGGCCCTTCTCCTCATGATTTATTCAGGGGAGTACATTTCCAGCCTGCTTCAATATAATGCCTTCAAGGGACCAAGAATCAGCTAAAGCAGGTTAATGACTAAATATTTCACACATTCAAATGTTTTAAACCTCCAAAACTCACAATGAATGGGTTTCGTAGGAGGAGAAGTCTAAAATCTTTTGTCTGTGTGTTTAAATGTTACGGATGCACAGTACATAGATTTGTGTCTTAACCTCAGGTTGGGCTCCACGTGGTGGTGAGTGCTGGAGGCAAAGAGGAGAGACAGCAGGTGGCCATCGACAAGGAAGGGGATGGAGGGAGGGAGAGGAGGAAAGAAGAGCTCGAAG
The DNA here is from genome assembly GCA_015106715.1 of Bujurquina vittata. Taxonomy (NCBI): domain Eukaryota; kingdom Metazoa; phylum Chordata; class Actinopteri; order Cichliformes; family Cichlidae; genus Bujurquina; species Bujurquina vittata. Next base: position 57,488 of record VUQK01032758.1, read on the forward strand.
AGAATATGAAAGCACAGACAGACCATGGGGGAGAGGAGGACACAGGGGAGGAGGTCAACATTTTCACTTATCTTATCCTAAGTACCACGATGGAGGATATCAAAACACGAGCTGCCCTCCGAAGCCCAGAGGTCGAGTGTATAACAACAGAGGGAAATACCAGCTGGCTCCAAGGTAGCGACAGAATATGGCTCAAAAATGTCAGTTTACAGTTTCTCTTCTCTAACTCCTCTCCTCTCCTCTCCTCTCCTCTCCTGTCCTCTCCTCTCCTCTCCTCTCCTCTCCTCTCCTCTCCTCTCAGATGGCCACAGCCTCCTGCTCCAGGAACATAACTCAACAAGGATTAGAGGGGAAGACTTAGGAAATGAGGAGGATGGGAAAGACATGATAAAAGAAGAGGAGAGAACTAATTTCTCTGAACAAACTGATTAGTGTATGAGCTGTCCCGTGTATAATGGGGATTTAGAGGAGGAAGAATGAAGAGGTTTGAAATGCACCTGGCATTTTTGTCAATTTAGCCTGAATTCGTCTGCCCGTGTGTCTCAATAGAGTCTGTCACCAGCCTCCGCTTAATCTCAGGAAAACCTATTTTACTATTACAGAAAATGAATTGTATCATGGCATCAAACAAGCGCGGAATGAGATACTTCCATCTTGCATCAGAGAAGTGGATTAACAGGTAACCCTCAAGGCTGTTTTATGTCTTACCTCAAACAATAAAAGGCTAAGATCTTAAAAGCTGTTTGTGTACAGTGGCTTAATCCTTTCAAAAGGAGTGGGTTTAACTAGAGAAACCATGATGCTGGTATCAAATATCAAATGAAATGGGACATCAGTGCCACACAGCTTGCATACACTTATGTAATGGGATACCATTGAGGTGTTAGAAACAACAAACTGAGGATACTGTAGTTGCTATTTTTTTGGTTGTTAATGAAGAAATATGGGTAAAGTTTTCAGAAAGTGGGTTGTAGCACAGCAAGGTTTTGACAGTCGTGAACTTTTAATCCGATTTACATTTCTCTTAACCTGGATTTTATTTCTGTAATCTGTGAAAAATGACCTGTAAAAATTAACCGGTTGTTATAAAACTCCCAGAGCCAGATCTCGGCACTGTAGTGAAGCTGACCTCTGAGGGCTTATTTCCACTACTTAGAAGTAGCTTGAAGTATTTTCACACTGAGAATAACACCATCGGTACTGAGTGTGTGTGGATCAAATTGCTGTTGCATTTGTGTGTGTGTGTGTCTGTGTGTGAGTTGAGTTGTTGAGGAATGTATAGCCTGTATAATCAGGCTGCCCACCTTCTTGTAGCACCGTGAACACTCTTAAACCCAGCAGAGGAAAAGGATGCCCCAGGCTTGAGTTTTTTCATTCCTGTGTGTGTTTGCTTCCAAGCAGTACATAAAAGAAGTTTGATTTTACTCAATACATGGAAACAAATGAAGGTAAATCACAGAGTAGATACACAAACTTGAGCCACTTGTTAAACAGATGAGAACTACGGTAAGCAATGTTTCTTAAAGGAACCAAATAATACTAATAAACGTGCAATAAATTATAAACCTATTTCTCATATGGGTCAAAAGTTGTGTGTAAACTGACCCACTAGAGGCTTAGACAAGAAGATTTTAGAAGATTCAGGGGACTACCCCTAAATTTCAAAACCTTTGGGTCTTAAGCAGGGTATAGACTAAGATAGCAGAAAAGGAAGACGCTGAAGAGGATAATGTGTGAACTAAATGCTGCTTGGCCTCCAAATATCTTTCTTTTTATTTTTCTTTGTCACACTCTCAGGTCATCAAACAAGTTTTTTTTTACCTTAAAGATAAAGACAACACAAGTAAATACAAAATGCAGTTTTTAAATTATGATTTTATTTAATAAGGGGGAAAAAAAGCTTTCCAGACCTAAATCACAATTTAATTGTGTTTTTTTGAAAACTGAGTTTGATTTCAGTAGCCACACCCAGGCCTGATTACTGCTAGACCTGCTGAATCAAGAAATCACACAAATAGAACCTGTCTGACAAAGTGAAGTAGACTAAAAGATTGCTAAAAGCAACACATCATGCCACGATACAAAGAAACTGAAGAACAACTGAGCAACAGTCATTGACATGTATCAGTCTGGAAAGGGTTACAAAGCCATATCTAAGGCTTTGGGACTCCAGTAAAGCATGGCGAGAGCCATTACCCACAAATGGAGAAACTTTTGGGAAAAAATTCTGTGGAATGATGAGACAAAAGTTGAACTTACTGGAAGGTTTGAGTCCTGTTACATCTGTCATGAAACTAACAGCAATTCATAAAAAGAACATCAGTCAAACATGGTGGTGGTAGTATGATGGTCTGGGGCTGCTTTGCTGCTTCAGGACCTGGGTGACTTGCTGTAATTGATTGAACCATGAATTCTGCTACCAGAACATCCTGAAGGAGAACGTCCGGCCAGCAGTTTGTGTCCTGAAGCTCAAGTAAACTGGGCTTATGCAGCAGAGCAATTATATGAAACATGGCTCAAAATAAATAAATAAAATAAGGGTTTTGGAGTGGCTTAGTCAAAGTCTGGACTTTGCATGACTTGAAACAGGCCGTTCATGATGGAAACACCTCCAGTGGGCCAAAACTCCTCTACAGTGATGTGAAAGACTTATTGCCAGTTATTACAAACGCTTGATTGCAGTTTTTGCTGTCAAGGGTGGCACAACCAGTTAGTTTTAGGAAACACTTTTTTTTTTCCCAGGGTCAGGTACTTTTTCCCTTAATAAATAAAATCATCATTTAAAAACTGCATTTTGTATTTACTGAAATTATCTTTATCTAATATTGAAATTTGTTTGAAGATTAGAAACATTGTGACAAATATGCAAAAAAAAAAACATCAGGAAGGGGACAAATAGATTTTCGCAGCCGTTTATGTGTCAAAGAAAATTGTGGCTGTGTGACTTTTAACTGATAACGTGACCTGCAAAGGTTACGGAGTAGAAATGGTATGAGGACTTATTTTTAAATAAATTGACTTTAGTCATTTTCACTTGAGCTTCAGACAACTTTAGGAGAATTAGGTCCAAATTTTTTTCCATAATTTTCCTTTAGCACAAAGCAGGAGAGAACCTTCCTCTGACTCCATTTGAAGTACCAAAGGTGCTGCCTGAGTAGAGCACAAGGACACTTTTGCTGTGGATTCACAGAATTATCTGTTAATTTCACATTAGCACAAACTGATTGAGTAAGACATCACACAGACCTTTAACTAGGGAGCTGGCAGGTTAAGTATTGTCTGATCCAACAGCATCAGACATTTGTGGTCTCACATGCACCTCTGTTGAGTAATGTTCAGAGCTGTAGAGCATGTGTGACAACAGGTTTGGTGGAAAGGTAGAGTATGGGCAAAAGAAGAAGATGCACTCCAGAACAAAATCCACCAGATCCAGCAGAAACTCTCATCACTCTTACCGCCCACCATCTTAGAAGAGGTTTTCACATTTGTGGACAAAGCCCAGC
>VUQK01032765.1:12459-30452 GCA_015106715.1 Bujurquina vittata
TGCACCTTCAGCAAGAAAGTGGGGTCACTTTTAAAAGGTCACTTAACTCAGAGAACCGGGGTGAGGGGTGGGGGCATCTGGTGTAAAGTTGGTGCCAAATCAATGTGCAGTGCCATCCTCTGCCTCTCAGGGAATGAGGGATCAGCTGAATCTTCTTCAGATCGAAGTACTTGTATCTCCCTGAAAATTGGGTTTTTGCTGCCCTCTGGTGGCTCAACTTCACATTTCATCATAAAAGTCCTTCAAGAAGCCAGTCTTGCCATTTGACTGGCATCATGGCAGCACCAATAGACACATACTGCTGGTTATTTTAAATCCTTTAATCAAACATGGAGAGAGCCTCTATATTAATTATCGTGGAGACATTAAAACTGCATCTATAGAATCAAATCTGTTGTATTTATTGCACAATTTCTACTTTGCACTTTGCAGTATTTTATTGAACTCTGTACATATATTGCTCATGTTAAATGCTCTTTTTTTAATGCTCAATCACTTCTGGTTAGATGCAATCTGCATTTCATTGTGCTATACTTGTGACATATGCAACAACAATAAATGTATTCCAATCTAAAATTGCCCCAAGTATGATTTGAAAAACAAAATTTCCCACAAGTTCTACTTGGGCTAGACATATGCAAAGAAGCTTAAAAAAATATGCTTCTGTCTTCACTGTGATAACGAGTGGAGAGAAATGTCTGCAGCGACATGGATGACGCTGTCATTAACTTCTGCTGTGATTCCCAGTCCTGCTTTGTTTGCCTCGTCTGTGTTTTTGCTGTGTGAGTTGTAACTTAAATGTGTTTCTCCTTTCAGCATGCGGGACATGTCACCATCACTGATGGCACCGTGTCCATGATGGATTTGCGGTGATCTTTTTTTTCCTTTTTCACCAAAACACTCTCAGACTGTTTTATCAAGCTGAAGAAAAAAAACACTCACTTATTTTGAGGGTGGTTCTGTGCAAATACCGACCACAGCTTTCCCATCTTTATGGACCTCAGTTGTTCTGGAAGGGAGCAACCCTGCAAACCTTTTTTCCCCTCTGCTCTGTTAAGAAGATAATCCACATATTGCACTTTCCAAACAAGCAGCTACGATCCACCTAAAGGACAGGCTATTGGGCCCCCTGTGTTTCTGCCAGTGTGCGGTGGTCTTGTTTCCTTTTATCATTAAAAACATCTACGTTCATCAGCGACAGACATGCGTCTGGTAACCCAAACCGTTCTTTCCCCTTCCCTGTCATCAGATTTTGGTTCTGCCTGAAGGATAAAGTGCCAAGGACGAGAACATGCACGTGTTGTTGAGGTTTTCATTGTGCAACATAAAGTCCAGTGTAAAGTTTGTAATTTAATCTTTGTTCTTTCAAAGTGTTACGAGTGATGAGAGAAGTGAAAGCCAGTTGTAACTCAGGTATGCAGGCAGTGCTGCTGCAGCTGCTCTGTATTCTGTTTTTTATATCCCATCACTCCAGACGATCCTCTGCCTTTAAAGGGTTCTGTCTGAAGTTTAATTCCTGCTTACAATCCGTTCAGCTTTTTTAAAATGTTCTTATTCCTTCTGGAGTGAGGGGCTGGTAGATCGTTATGTGTCCGTGCTTTAGAGGACACGTGTGCAGTCTGAATGTACCTGAATGCGCCACATCACTACACATCACTAATCACCGGGCCCTGGATCGCGACTCTGTAACCAGTTTTGTTTGCTCCCTTCTCTTGTTAGAAGAACTCAGTGATTAGCCATGATTATGAATTAATTGCCAAGAAAAGAATAAACTCGTAGATCAATTTATTCTTTATTGTCTTTCCTTATTTGTACACCGAGAGATGATGTCAGAAATAATAGATACAACAAGAGCTCCAGCGCGAAATTTTGAGTGTGCCAGCACACCTGATGTCGGTGGATTATCAGCCAATCAGAGGCGCAGAATGAAGCTTGATGGTGTGAAGATGTTTTCCATATGATCGAAAACTGCTGTGCTGATTTTCTGTTTAAATGGTCCAGATGTCAAACGACACGGAGACTTGGGCCCAGATTTAATTAGCCTGAGCCCGCAAAGCTACACCCATTTGAGATAAAGGTTCTGTAGGTGATCCAACAATGCGCTAATTTACACGCAAAAACGCACACAGTTCATGTGAGCAATCTCATCTGCTGAGGGCAGCGGTTCAACAAAAGCAGACCCGATGAGAGAGCGAGTAACAGCTGAGCAAAATAATACAGGTTTTACGCATGCTGGAAACAGCAGAAAAGGCACTGGATAAGAAGGAAAAAGTTTGTGGTATAAAGAAAACCTCAGAAATTGTAGGGGAGTGTGTGGGTACATGTGTGATCTCAGGATAAATCAGGTGCAGCATTAAGAGGAGGGAATGTGCTTTATTGTAGAAATAGTCCACCGGATAAACCCGAAACGTGTGTAACAGCTGAATTGACGTGTAGAAGGACATTGTAGCGGCGTTTCTGGGCTGCAAGCACGGTAACTTCAAACTGACGCGTATGACAGTAGAAGTTCCGACTTCATATGTTTATTTTATAATTATCATACATAGTCACACGGTAGAAAAACTGTATGCTCCTATGCCTAATGCAGTCCTCCTAACCGTCCTCCCAACTGACGTTACTGGCTAAATCAAAGCCATCAATTAACCCCAAACAAACTTCAAAATCAAACCCCTTATAAAGTGGCTCTTACAGACATAGATCCTGAAAATACTGTTGCTGCGTCAAGTGCGTAAAGGCGCACATCGCAGGCTGTGTGAGGCAGCATGTAATTTTAAAGATAATACGAGACGCAGAAACCTTTCATCTTGGTGTGGAAATGTGACTAAAAGCCTGAAACAGTGCAAACGCAACAGGCACTGGAAAAACTAACACAACACAAGACGCATTTTGCATCGGGATTCTCCTCCCTCCGATGCTCCAGGTTAACAGTTCATGGCCAGAAATATGTGGCAAACCATTGCTACCACAGGCCGTCATGTTCACATCAAAATAAGACTTGCTTTTTTCAGCGTTGAATTGAGCACAATTTGCAAATAATTCAATAAACTATACCATAAACTTACTGATCGAGGTACGAGGTTTTATAAAGGCCCGGACTCATGCGGGCGCTCCCTCAGTATTTACCTCTCTGTCGATAGGGGGCAGCAGAGGGCAGCTGTTACAAACTGTGTACAGTTAAGGACGACGACGATAAAGAACATAAACAGGAAGTCAGGAACAGCACACAGTAGATATTGTATGCAAATTCTTTGTAATTTTTTGTTTTAATCACGAAATTTCTTCAGACTTGCACGGAAAATCAAAATGGGGAAGCGACAGCACCAGAAAGACAAAATGTAAGCATCAACCAGCTCTGAAACATGCGTGTTTAGCAGCCATTAGCACTTTAGGGGCTAGCAGCAGGCTAAACCCACCGTAGCGTCTTTAATGTGGCGTTACTAATAGACTAAAACGTTACATTTAAAGTTGTACAATCGCCTTTGTGTTTTTCTTCCCTGTGTGGTGTTGTCCCCTTATAGGTACATCACATGTACAGAATACACGAACTTCTATGGAGGGAAGCGTGCAGGTAAGCTGGTTTTCAGACTCACCTGGCTAAAAGTAGCGTCTCTGAAGTCACTGTGTGCAATAGGCTGCAGCTTGTTTAGCTGCTGCTATTTGTAATGTCAGTGATCCGTAATGAACAGCACATATTTACAGCATTTAACTCACATCACTGTTTATGCTGAACCAGGAGCTGTGTGAAGGTGAAACGTGCTGCTGCGCTGGTTTCGAAATGTAGTCTCTCATAAAAAAAGCAGATATTTACTTGTCTTAATTTTGCTTTGTTTATTAACTTTCCAGAAATCCCACAGGCAAACTTCAAGCGTCTCCCCTTCGACCACTGCAGGTAAAACGACACTTGTTTACCATGAGCAGAGGCACCTTAGAAAGGCCAGAGTGAGAGGGGGGTTTACAAGATGGTAGTGATACCTGCTTTGGTGTGTGGTTTGGAGATGATGGCATGAACTAAAAGACAGGAGACAGAGCTGAAGATGCTAAGATCCTCATTGGGAATGACCAGAGTGGACAGGGCTGGAAATGAGTCTATCAGAGGTACAGGTCAGGTTGAGCAATTTGGAGATAGAGAGGCAAAGCTGGGAGGTTTGAGGTTTAGACATGTGCAGAGAAGGGATATTGGATACATTGGTGAAAGGATGATGAACATGGAGCTGCTAGGTAGGAGGAAAAGAGGAAGGCCATAGAGAGAAGATTCATGGATGTAGTGAAGGAGTACATGCAGAGGTTTGGTGTGACAGATGACAATGCTGGGATAGGGTGAAATGGAGGCAGAAGATTCGCTGTGGCAACCCTTAAAAAGAGCCTCCAAAAGAAGAAGCAGCACCACCTTAGGAGGAAAAAATGTGCTTGCCAGCCTGTTTCACCCTTAGGAGACAACTGATGACAGAGATGTTGAGATTTTGTGTTTGCTGGAAAATGTTCATCTGGTCACATTTTTGTTGAGTAGCTGTAAACTTTAGATATTGGCCTCAGTGATTCAGAACTGTACGGCAGAAGTCTTACTAGGAAGAGGACTAGTTTTGCATGAGTTTGCTTTATAGACGTTGATTAGTTTTACTTTTTTTAAATTTTGCTTTTTATTTAGCATTACGTATTTTTTTTTGTATTCATTGATTGGAGCTTTTATGTCTATCTGTTTTCAGCTTATTTTATCTAACCTTTCTTGGTTTATTTTTTTCTCAATTTAAATTAAGTTTAAATTTCTTATTAGAGCATGTTTATATATATATTGATTTATTAATTCTTATGTCATTATTAATTTTTTCATCTAAGCTGCTTGAAAGGTGCTATACAAATAAACTTTGATTACTTGATTAACTGGTGTGAGACTGACACCCCGACTCTAAAACATTTCAGCCTGTCCCTGCAGCCGTTTGAGTATCCAGTCTGCACTGAGGAGGGAGTCGTCTTCGACCTGTTGTGAGTAAATGATGTTTTGGAGTATTGATGTAATACCCACAGAAGCCAGGTAAACCATGGGTGAAGCTTTGAAGAGACTATGAGGCAACATTATTGGGCCACTCAGATATGTTGAGACGATTACCAGTTTTCAGTGTCTTTAACCCTGGCTAGCTGAGAACTTGTGTTGAACAAACAACCTTCTCAAGTGTGTTCAGAGCTTGGGTTTAAAATCACCTGGGAGCTCAAAAATTGATGATTCAATAAAAACGTTTTCATGCTTGGTCCTAATTTGCTTCAAAGTCTTTTTTTTTTTATGCTGCTGCAGGTAGGTTGATGGATCAGTATGTTTGCCGGCTGCTTATATCAGCTCCTTCTTTTGGTTATTGAACAGTCTCAGAACTGAATGCACTGAACAGGTTTAAGTTTAAAGCTTAACAGCAGCACTGAGAGCCACTGAGCTGTAAAATAAATATATTCACTTATGTATTGACAAGATTAACAAGTTTCTTTCAACATCTCAAGCCAGCGAACGCAAAGAAAGCCAGCATATGTTAAATCTGCTTTGTAGGACACCTTTCATCATGGTAAACACAGCAACAAAATACCAGCTTTGTTTTCATGCGTGTTAGACCCTACAAAGATGATTTTATCTGCTTGTCGTCTCAGCTCTGGCCAGGCTCGTCCGTTCATGATAAAATATGTTGTATCATACTGTATCTGGCTTCTTCCTTTTAGTTTGATCTAAAAGATCATTTACTCTCCACCTCCTGTTTTTAGGAGCATTGTTCCTTGGATTAAGAAGTTTGGTACTAACCCGACCTCTGGAGAGGTGAGGAAACGAGTCCTTCATGGTGTAACTGCACCATAAACTGCTCTCATGCACAAACACAGCCAAAATTCTTGGTAACCATCCAGGTCAAAGAAAACACACATTAGTTGAAACTGAAGGGAATTTTTGGCCTCCACTAGTCTGTATTTCAAACAAAGCATGTAGTAAATGGCAGTTGTGTTTTTAATATGGCAGTTTTTCTTGTTCACTGATTTACACACAATGATAAAAATAAAATTGAACGTAGGACTGCGTATGAAATATCATTCTAGCCAGTTTATTTATCCCTCATGTCCAAGGGGTTTCAATAATTTAGTCGAGTTTAACAGTTCAACTACCGTGTCCTCACACATTCGCTGTCAATGCCAGACCTTTTGTTTATAGTTAATATGTAATAGTTTTCAGTGATGACTGTAAGCACACACACAGCATATATACAGCACATACTGTGTACCATTTCCTCCAAGTTGCAGCTGGAGACTGGTCTCTTTAAGATGCTCCCAAAATGCCTTCATTAGCACGTTTCTACAATTTGAGAAATTAATTTCTTCTTTTTTTCCCCCCACAGAAACTGGAAGCAAAGTCTCTCATCAAACTTAACTTTGCCAAGAACAACGATGGTAAACATGTCTACACTTTAATGTAGCTCAGGCACAACCAAGGACAAGTAGAAGTCATTTAATACTGTCATTAGTGTTAGCCTCGTTTCCCAGGTCACAGTCACTGAAATCAGTTTTTTTTTTAAAAAAAAAGATCCATCTTTTTCTTACTGCTTTGCTTTGTGTGAGGGGAAACTTGGGAAAGAAAACTCTGAGGATACTTTTTTTTCCCCTGAAGTTGGTATAAGAACCAGAAAAGTAAGTGAAAGGAGAAGATGTGATCTAATTCAGCAGAGAATTGCATGAGGTGCTCGTTGACTTCTTGAGGAGTTTTCAGCCTGTGGCTGTGACTGCTGCTCAGCCTGCTGCATTCTTATTTATTTTTGTGCTTCATTTTGTTCCAGGAAAGTATCACTGCCCTGTTCTGTACAACGTCTTCACAAATAATTCTCACATCGTTGCCAACAAGGTCACCGGGAATGTGTTTTCTTATGAGGTTAGTGAACTCACGCTCTCGCTACATTGATCCTCACACAGATACTTTTGAGACAGAAATCGAAGTCTAAAATTACACACACACACACATGCAGAAAGATGTTATTGATTTTGATCTCAGCGTGATACAGTGCAGATACTCGGCCCACATGGTCTCACAAGATGCTGCCTTACATCACACAGAATTAGTGTGCAAAAAATGTCTCTCCAAACAAAACAGTGATCTTCTGTTTCGTACAGGTGAAATCCACACAGTGTTATTCATTCAGTTGTTAAACATTAGTGAGAAGAAACATAATTAATGTTTTCTTTATGACAAAGAGAGGGTTTTATTAATAATATTTCTGTTTTCGCTCAGGCTGTTGAGCAGTTAAACATCAAGACCAAAACTTTTAAAGATCTGCTCACAGATGAACCCTTCACAAGAAAGGATATCATAACTCTCCAGGTGAGGCGGTGCTTTATTTATTTATTTTTCTATCTGCTTGCAAAATTTGTGGCATTTAAAATGAGAGCTTGTGTCTTCTCTTCTCAGGACCCCACAAACCTGGATAAGTTCAATGTTTCCAGCTTTTTCCATGTAAAAAACAACCTGAAAGTGTTGGACCCAGGTCAGTTATCAGTATTTTTCTGGTGATGGATAGTTCTGCCGATATTAAAGTGCTCTGATTAAACCATTTAACGTGTCTCGATCTCCCTGGCATGCTTTAGATGAAGAAAAGGCTAAGCAGGACCCAGCATACCATCTGAAGACCACCAATCTAGAGACGAGGGAGACCTTAGCAGAGCTGTACAAAGAATACAAAGGGGATGAACTCCTAGCTTCCACCATGAAGGAGCCAGAGGCCAAGAAGACGGACAAATTAAATGCTGTAAGAAAAAAGCACTATGATGTCATTTTGTAGCTCCTGTTTAAAGGGACTGTGGGTTTCATCATCACAAGGTTCCATGTGCGTTTCCCCACGCTAGTGTTGCCAAAGTTTTTTGTGACCATACAGGCTAGAGCCCAACCAATACAATATTTAGTGATTTTCAAAAATCTTTTTTTTAAATATATATATATTAAAAAATATATTTAAAAATATATATATATATATGCGCGAGAGACAGAGAGAGATATAAATCTAGATATATAGTCATATAGATCTAGGTCTATAGATGGAAGGACTGCAAGGCTTGCCAACAGGGAAGTTGCATTGCACCCTCTGTTGGACAAATTATGCAGCCTCAACAGTCATAACATACTTGAAGGGGTGTTTCTCCCATCTCATCTTTTTAAAAAAAAAAAAATTTATCCCATGTTATAAATGCTGATATTGATATATTGGCAAATGTAGCACATTTAACATCTGCAGATATCGCGCTCTAATCTGAGAAGGTCCAACATGTAGACCGTTTCTAAGGTTAAGTAAGTTGCATTTGGATGACATTTCACCATTTCGCCACACTGGATTTCAAATGAAGCAATCAGACTTGAACCCTTATTCAGGTTGTTTTACATAGTCCTTTGCTTTTAGACGGAGTCCGAGCCAATTATGAACCTGACAGTTAATTTAATGTAATTGAATTTTTTTTGTTTGTTTGTTTTAAATTAACAACCAATTTAACATAACTTAGGAGATTGCTCAGTTATTTAGTCATGCCACTGTAGCCACATGAGGATGTTATAGTTTTACTTTGTACACAGGAGGGAACCAAATATTAGAAAATCACTGTGGATTAAAAAAACAAAACAAAAAACCACAGCAGTGCCTGGAAACACGACAACAAACAGACGATATTTACTGTAATCAAAGGAAGATGGGTGATAATTTTGCAAAATGAAGAAAAATGTTGGAACAATAACATCAGAATCTGAACCTGAGTGAGTAAAATATGGCACATGTTTTATATCCATTTGAAAATATCCTACATAGACATACTGTAACCTTCCTACAAGCCTGGTCTCAGTCATCATACCTCTGGGGAAGACACACAGACACGCACACGCACGCACACACACTGATGTGTAACAAAGGAGGTCACTGACAGTGACGTTAACACCATGACTGTGTCCTTGAATTACTGGAAAGATGATGCCTGATTCAATTTGAACTGCATCTACACCTCTTTGCTTATCAGCTCCCCTTTGATGCTGGGCCTGTCTCATTTTTTACAGCGCGGCTCTTCCTTGGTCGCTCTCTGTCTCGAGTTTATAGTGACGCTCTGACAGCATCTGAAAGGAGAAGGAATATAGGTCAGACAGAGCGTGCAAGGTGAAGTCTGTGCTTTCATGCGCCTTTGCAAGAACTGGAGCAGAAGAATGCTAAACGGGGACCGTGGAGCAGACTTGAGCTTTTGAAATCCATTTTCACTTCTATTTAATCTTCAGAGTTTTTATTCTTCTCTGACTGGATTTAACTCCTTTAGTTTTAGCACATGTTTCTGATATTTTTAGGTGTATATTACTATTCAACAATTGCTTTTGGCTGTAATTGAAGCTCAGACAGCCACTCCAATGCTCCCCAATTATAACATGATAGAAATCTTGTGCTTGACATGTAATCATGCAGAACCTGAAAAAGCTCACTTACCCATTTAGAGCAAATGAGGGGACCACTCAAGTATGAGGCTGGAAAGAGGTGAGGAGGAGTGGAGAAGACTGTTCCCCAACTGAAAGCTGAAGCTTTGGGCCTTTTTAATGAGGGAATGTCTGCCCTGGCTGCCTCAGAGCCACGTTTAGTCCACCCTGATCTCCGGTAGATTATTCCACAATAGCAAAAAATGTACAATAATGGCAGAAAGTGATGATTTTCAGCAGTTATTTATTGATTTCTTTGTAAAATGTTATATTTTGCATATTTTAGCACCATATCTAAAAACATTGACTCCACTTTTTTTTTTTTTCTAAAAATGCAGAAAGTTGAAATTTTTCACATTTGAGAAGCTGCAGACAGTATAGTTTAATTATGCTCAGCCTGGTGATATAAGTATAATTTTATGGACATAAATTTTTGGACAGTGATGCAAAGAAACTAAAGTGGCACAGAAGCTCACAAAAATAGAAAATCTTGACTTGAAACCCACACACTGGCTTTTCTGGAGCTTTCAAGCAACGTGACCCTCCCTTGGGACTTAAAGCAGGTCATTATGAATCAGAAGGTCTGTGGTTCAATCCCCAGCTCCGGACTTTATATTAGAAACATCATCCAGAGTTTGTGTAACAATGACTTAGGCGTTTATAAATTCTACTCCATTTACCACGTCTTACCACATGTTGATGATGTGAAAATCACCACCCACCTAAAAGCCCTTCAAGAATTTAGAAATGATTTTCTTCAGGTTAAGCAGCATTAAGTAAATGTCTGGATTGAATTTATGGTTGGTACCTTTTAGAGCTGCACTGATGCAACTTTTCTATTTGTGCTTTTTATTAAAAATTCTGAGAACACAAAAAGGAACTTGAAGATTGTCAGAAGAAGCCAAGTACCATTGCTAACATGGACACGTCATTCTTTGGGTGTTAAAAGCTCTTGTTTTGTGCTTTTTAAAATTTTATTCCCAGGCCCATTATTCCACAGGGAGAGTTTCTGCCTCGTTCACATCCACAGCCATGACTCCTGCAACGACACACGAAGCAGGCAAGTGAACACCTTGCACACACAAAGCCTCCACAGATTCCCTGTAAAAAGAAACATTTGTCTCCCCTTTGTGCGCTTGCTTTAACCTGCATTCATCTGGGAACGACTGGCTGGCTGTGTGTGCTTTTTTTTTTTGGTTGAAAAGTGCAGCTTCACGCTCACACAGTTTAAATGCAGCTGCAAGTGGGAGCTGCTTATTTCAACTGGCATTTTCTTCCCCTGTCGGCCGCTGAGCTGTTTCATGAAAGAGGTTTGTTGTTATGCAACTGTATAGTAGGTACAGCACACTTCAGAAAAGGAGGACCATGTTTGGATTTAGTGACCTAGTTCACGTTTCTGAGAAGGGATAAAATGCCTTGAAATATATTTATACAGAGGTCTTTATTTAGCAAAACACAGGAAAGGATTTGTATTTTTTTTTTTGTTTTTTGAACCAGCGTCTCTAGTGAAAAGCTAAATGCTAGTCTTTAGAAAACATTTCAATTAGAGATTGTCAAGAGGTGGAAAACACTCAGGCATGAATCTACATAACAGCTTGCCCTGCAGATGCATGCAGGCTTTTTAAAGGTCAGAGATCTCACCTGTGGCAACAACAGGTTGAGACTCATAAACCATCAATGAACTCTCAAAATTGTTTTTCACAATAACTGTCCCCGCTTGGCATGCCAGCTATAAATCTAAAATATTTTCATCATCGCCACGTCAACTAAATTTATGTTTGAATGTATTTTACAGATGCTATCGCAGACGACGCAGTGCGCTACCGCTATGTAAAGAAAAAAGGATACATTCGCGTACACACAAACAAGGGAGACCTAAATCTTGAGCTGCACTGTGATAAGGTAAGAGTGCCCGTATTCACTCATGAACAGCAACAGAAAGGCGACCAATTTGGATGCTAATCGCTAAGAAAAAATGGAAATAATTATGATCGGGAAATATAATCAGTTGTACTGATGAAAAGATTTTACCTCTTTAGACTTGTACTTTTATTTTGGAAAGACACAAAATTGAGGGGAAAGTGACCGAGTCCTCATATTTTATTTTGCTGTTGTCATATGAACAATGCAGGATAGAACTGCAAAGAAAAGTTCATTAAATATTGAAGGTTAAGACTGGATTTCTTAACCTTTTATATTTCCAAGTGAAATGTTTGCAAACCAGTTTTTCAGACCTTAGCAATTAGTGTGGGAAGAATGCTGGAAACATTATATATATATATATATATATAGAGAGAGAGAGAGAGACACATAGACACACACACTCACTGTAAAATGGTGACAAAATGCAACACTGCATGCAGCAGAAAATCATTAATCCTGCCATTTATCTCAGAGCAGTAAAATAAACAATTGCAATTAGTTATTTTATTGTGCTGTTGCTGATTTCTCTGCACATTAGAGCTCTGAAACTTTAAACTGGATCCATTATTAAACGTTACTGGCCACAGCCTGATAGAGGGGAGTGGAAATTGCTTTAGTTTGTCGACAGGTCACAGTGAAATTATTTCTTTGATTGAACAAGCGTAGCTGTATTTCCAGCAGCGCAAATTAGACTCCAGTACAACATTCATACATTCTTGTGACAATGTGGTACTTCATTCAGGGGTTTTAGTAAGCTATACTGTACTAATAACATGCTATAAATAACAGAATCAGTGCAAACTTGCCGCTTTCAGCTGATTTTAAACCAAAACTCTGAACGTAACCTGCGCCCAACCAGGGTCTGTGCTCGGTATAAGTTACCATGGTGGTTTAGCCAGGTAAAAATATAAGGGACAACTCTCACCTTTTAAAGTACAGAGTGTAAAGTGACCTCTAGGTGTCAGTGGATTGCAGGCTGTTTATCAGAGGAAAACTGTTTGGACACTTGACTGTTGTCAGCTGTTCAGAGACCGAAGGGTCACATGTCTAATCTGCTGACAGTGAGTAATGGTGACAATATTGGGGTTAAATAAGCAAGTTTACGCACATTTTTGTGTAGCCGTGACTTCAATTCAGGAGATGAGGCTTGAGGTGAGGAGGAAGAGGGTGAGATAGAAATGAGGAAGGAGAGACAACAGTGGTGATGAAGGCAGATGAAGAGGAGGAGGGGAAAGAGATTATGAAAATATTTGTATACAAACCCTAAATAGTCATATATATAGTTTGAAAGAGCTGTTTGTGATCTTTAAATTACAAGTAACTTCTCTCTAGCCTCGTACATATAACTACTGTACTGAGATGACGAGACAGCATGGCAGCTTCCACAAACCAGTTCCCGCTCCTATTTTTAATGCATTAATGCTAAATTTATGAAAATTTGTTAGAAGATGTAATTACACACTAATCGGTGTATATTTGTGAGTACAGCATTCTTCTGTTCTTCAGCATTTTTCTATTAAATAACCTCAAAAAGTAAGTTACTGTATTTTGAAGCTTTATATAATGCGCTGACCCATTAATCTGGCTTTGTAGTACAGACTACCCTCAAGAACAAGATTACCTTGGCAGAAGCCACATGGGGGGGAGCCAATCAGAAGAAAGTTGGCAGCTTTTTGTTAAACATTTTCCAGCATTTCCCCACTTCAGACACCAAAGGAACAAAAATCACAGCCTCAACTTTTTATGAATCATTAAGACTAAAAAGATTTAAAGTTTAATTTTACTTGAATAAAGGTCAGTGCCATAGTACCTTAAAGGAAGGCTGGCCTTAAAGAGATGAGAGCTCCTGATGGCCTGCCCAGTATAATATCAATAAGTATTATTCTGAACTGTGAACCATGCAAAGCTGCTGCACAGAGTACATGAAGACAATATGGAGCTAGAAAAGAGCAGATTGCTCCTCTTGGATATTAACAATACGAACTGTCAAAGTGAATAATTTTACCAATGGAGCGTGTGAGGCTCTGATTCAGGCGTCGGGCTGCTTCAGCTCTCCGTTGTAAGGCTTTTAAATAAAGTAGTTTTGACGCAGGTTTGGCCTGTGCATGTGTTTAAATAAATAGTATATGGGGTGACTCATCCAAAACTGTGAAAACAAAATGTGTCCCCCACTTTGCCGAGCGTGTGTCCTGGCAGGGGTGTGTTTCTTAGATGTGGGGGGGCTCCCGAGAGCCAGCGTGAACCCCAGGAACATATTTCTGCCCTGGTAACCGAGCGCCTCGTGTGTCTGCTTTTCATTGGCTTCTGAAGCATCGAATCAGAATAATGAGGGGAAAGTTGCAGCACTTAGACAAACCTGCCCTCTGTGCCCCACATCCTCCTCCACCCCACCTTCCTCCTCCACCCCACCTTCCTCCCCAGTGGTTTTCGCACAAGATTGCAGCTCTATTCGTAGCCTGCTGTTTATGAATTAATGAGTGCTGCTTTACTGTCACATAAAGTCTCAGTCACACACATCCAGAGCCCACCTCCTCGTAAAGTGCCCATTTGCTCACACAGCTTTGAGCGTCTCAGCCTCTGCTGCGCTCACCGTCCACAATATGAATGAGATGCGAGGGGGTGGTTTTTGGTAATTGGCCGACGCAGCCTGTGCCTTAGTCACCCGTGATATCAAAGCTTTATTATATTCAAAAGCACCTCTGATACAGCGTGTAGCCTTCACCTGGCTGTGATTAAACAGGAAGAATGACAAAAATGTAAAGTTAGATATTTTTGTCTTTGAGTTTGGGTTTAAAATTAAACATGACATTCAAATAATGCTGAAATGTTAACTGAGTGAAGTGGCTTATGTAAGGCCTTAATTTCTAAAACTATAAAACCTCAGACGCACACAGTTGTGGCAGAGAAATTTAAATAAATTGAATAATTTTAATGGATTTCATGCTCCCCCGTTCTTTCACATTATTGTGTGATTGCACTGAAGCGGGAGTGAGCCTACAAACACGTGAATTGGGACATTTTCTGCGTCACCAGACGTTTCCATGCTGACATCAACTGATTGCTGACAATTTTAGGTGCCTAGGCATGTTTCTAAATTGGATTGCATTTTAGGGACGCACAAAGTCGCACAAAAGCATGCACCCTAAATTAACCGTTATTACTGGGCAGCAACAGCATGAGGGAGAGGACTTGCAGACGTGTCTTTGACGCAAAAGGCTGGTTAATAATCAAAACAAAGTTAAAGTACTGGGAAAAAAAGGTCTTTATACTGATTTGTCATGCATTTATTCATAGATGTTGCAGTAATCTGTTGAGCCAGATAGTTTGTCCTTAGACAACTATTTTAAGACGGGCCTTTCAATTCCAAAAATAAGTTTAATGGCTAAAATTATAGGGGTGTGTGTGTGTGTGTGTGTGTAAGTAAAACAATCAGCTTCTTTGTACCAGAGTGCTTGGAAAAGCTGGGATTTATGATGGAGGGAAAATAAGCCAGAGAGTTGATCACCCCCAACAAAATTTGAGACGTATGTGGAAATAAGACTCGTGGAGAAGAAAGCTGGTAAATAAAGAGGTTTTATGAGAGTGTTTTATAAATCTGGAGAAACCACCAGCCGTGGTGTGTGCTTCTCACACTAACACTTAGAGGTGTTCCTCCAGGCTGTTTGCATTAATAATGGTAGACCTGATTGGCGTCATAGTCAAAGCCACACCTTCTGCTTGGCGGACAGTTACTGCCTCATTTCACAGAGAGCCAATCAGTCAAAGTTAGCACCTGACACTTCCTGCTTTTAAGGATTTTCAAGATGGTTGAAGGTTTTCGTATTGTTGCCACCCTGCTGGGCCACAGACATTCAGCTCTGTGAGCGAGATTACTCAGGAACGACGTGACCTAGGATGTTCAAATTCACGGCACTGATGCATCTAATAAAAGTTTGAATCTCTGTGATTTGACCTTGAGGTCAAAGTCGGACGTCAAGCTTTCTAAAACTCTTCTGAGCACAGTAACTTGAGAACAATGTTACCTAGGATTTTCAAGTTGATGCCAGAGATAAATCTACTAAAAATATTGGACAAGTCGATTCTTACCATAATAATGCCGATCACTGAGAGTAACGGTATTTTCAGTGCTTTTTATTGCTATGATTTAGCATTTCTCATTCCTTTTTCTTATTTAGCATTTGCTTTTAAAGTTATATGAAGAATAAAGTTACTGAGGCTCATATGCACCCCATTAAGATCTACTGAGACCTGTAGATATGTGCTATAGAACTCGTCCTTCCAGGGGCCGAGGGGGAGCACCGGTGGCCGGCAGTATTTTTACAACCTCGGTTGCATCTTCAGCAACATGTGTCTGTTTTCACCATCTAAATTGCTTCATTGTGTAAGGGAACCTGACTTCTTGCTATGTAGATCTGTAGCTGCCTGGTGCTGCCTCAGGCAGCAGATGAACCCTACTTCATGACAGACTTATTGGTATAACAGACAGCAGGTCAGGCAGAGCTGAAAATGTGACTCGGTGTGTTTATGTGAATGTAAAGCTTCACGCTGACAGTAATTGCTGCATGAAAGCTGAAATATAGCCCGTCCAGTGTCTTCTAAAGCTTCAGGAAGAGAAGGCAAATATACACAAGGATGATGGAGTAAAATTACAGTTAGTGCCATAAGTTTTTGAAAAGACTGGGTATAAAAATGGCTATAACTCCTGAACAGGCAATATTTTTAATACTGCTAAATCTTGTTTGGTTTAAACTTCACTTTGGTGGTGTACAGAGGCAAAATCCAAAATCACTGTCCACATGTGTTTGGACTTGACATTACATACCATCTGTAATACTGTGCCTCAATATCACTAAGTGAACTAAAAATAAGAAGGTAGAGGATATCCAGTTCTGCACAGGGGTGGGAAAGAAGACCTCCATATTGAGATATGACTCTATCTTGATACACCAGGGTCACAAGTTCTGGACTGCTCGTGGTGGTGATTTTCAAGTGAATAAAGGTAAAGTGAAGAAGAAACTCAGAGCTGATCAATCGAATGTTCTGTTTTCTTTCTTCAAGGTGCCCAAAGCCGGTGAGAATTTCATCCGTCTGTGCAAAAAGGGTTACTACGATGGGACGATCTTCCACAGGTCCATCCGGAATTTCATGGTAATGAAATAATACCCGCTTTAAAACACCGTTCTGCTTTTATCGACCTCCACTACAGTCACAGGGTGATCTGCTCCTGGTTTGAGGGCCTGTGAGTTTTAAGCTTTCTCTGATTCACAACTTTCTCTCACTGATTTTCTCTCAATGCAACTTAACTGCATTAGGGGTTAAGAGTTCACAGAACATGTGCAGCGGTCAAGCACTAATGCTCAAATTACTCATTAAAAGCTTGAAATTGGCTCTAAAACTGACGGCTGATGGAACTGATGGATTTGCACTTATGCTCTACCCTTTTAGATGTAGTCTGACTGCTGCATTTTTAACTGAAATTGGAAGGGTTTATATTGGCTTAAATAGTAATTAGAGTTTACATTATGAGAAAGTCAGGATAACCTAAATTATAGGTGAATAATTAGAATCGCTGTTTTATTATATGAGCTTTTGTTGCAATGATGATATACTGCAGTGTTACTGCTTCTCTTTAGCTGAAGCTTTTAACACAGGCTAAGAGTATGAAGCGGCAGGGTCTGATCAGCCGCTCACCCGTGTCTTTCAGAGCTGCTGCTCCCATAATTAAAGTGGCTCTGAGTGGACATCTGGTCTCAAGAGGACCCTTACCTTTTTCGTTCTGTCCTGTGGCGTTCATTCGCACTGGCAAGCTGTGAATTGTTTATCCATAATTACACTGCCACTTGCGCCTTCAGCTTATCCTCCACAGCCCAAAAGGAAAGGAATGTGGCCTCGGAGAGAATAATTTCATAGCAACAAACACTTTAAATCTCTGTGTTAGTGGCAACAGAAGCATATCTTTGTGTCACTGGAAAGCAGGACCTTGTGAGGTTGCTGTACATCCAGAGATGGTTTTACTGTGAACGTGAGCAGTAGCAGCCCAGCGGTTCTCTCCTGTTTCAGGCTCACAGTTTGAACGCCAACACGGTGCAGCCATCTTACACGTGAGCCTTTCTGGGAACCCGGCACTCGTAAAAATCACACTGCAGTTGTTTTTCAGATTGTGAATGTCTTCATGTTCTGTGAATTTTTACAATTTTACAAAAGCACTACTTTCCATGTGATGTGGAAATGAAATTATAAGCAGACATTCATCTAGTTTTTACCCTTATCAGCCATACCCAAATTACCCATGAAACTACAGGATTTCTTCTAAGACTGTTGTCATTTGTTTTGCGGTGACTGTGACAATAAAATATCAAATTAAGATTAGTAATTTAATAGTAAATATACTGTATTATTGCATTAATGGGAAAACATGCTGAATATTGGCATTGCTATTAGTGATCAATGACTTTTTGCCATCTTTTGCATCTTTTTAAATGTCTTGCATGGGAGACCAGTGCACTTAAGACAAGGCAGTGTTCATTTGATTTGGGGGGGGGGGGGGGTCTTGGGGGGTGTTTGTTCTTTGGGGTAGGGGGTTGGGAATGAAAATTTTCAACTTGGGTTTATGAAAATTTTAAAT
>VUQK01032771.1:0-10000 GCA_015106715.1 Bujurquina vittata
TTTTCAAGACCCTATAATGACCTTTTTTTCCCCAAAAAGTGACAGCGAAATCCTCCGCTGTCTAACCGCTCCTATCCCCGGTCCTCGCTTCGGCCCTTATCAACCTTTATCTGTAAAGCAAAGTTGGCACGGTTTCATCAATAGCCACATGACTAAACACGCCCGCCACAGATAGGCTGACAGGAAGACGTCTCACTCCGTTTAAAAAAGAAAAAACGGATCCAAGGTTTGGGACAATTTCACACTCACTCCGTTTAAAAAAAAAACGTAGCGAGTGTGAAACTGTCCCAAACCTTAGATCGTCTAGCACGCCGTGTTCTTTTTCAATTAGCCGCCATGACTTAACACGCCGCTGAATGCTATTGCGCTCGCCAGCGATAGGCGGACGGAAAGACGTCTCACTCCGTAAAAAAAAATCACCAATAATAAAAAACGACTATAATCGACAATTAAATTCGTTGTCAACTATTTTTATTGTCGATTATTGTCGACAATGTCGAATAATCGTTGCAGCCCTACTTTTCAATAGCGCCAAAGGGGGCAAACCCCGTGGTTTCAAAAAGACCATGAAAAGTCTATGAGATTCATTTTTAGGCTGACATCATTAGCTTGCATTGTAAGCTGGCAGCCAAGACACCCCCAAATGTGAGATGCACCTACTTCAAAGCATTAATGCGCAATGGTGTGTTAGGGTTGTTCTACAAATATTATATTATTTTACTCGTTTAGTTTCTTGTTTAGAAATTCCCATTCTCATATGGCCCTTGGCCCCGAACAAAGTGTGTTTATGGGCTCGATCACTCATTTTCAGTGATTTTTAGTGAGTTCTTTTTGCAAATTGTACTCATTATTAATGTCAGGAAGGAGGATTATCTAGAATATGATCATTGACAACTTGTGATTGACAAGGTGCTAGTCAATGAGGATGTGGTTTCACAGTCAGATCCACCCCTGGCATTACCATTATATCCAGTTTCAAAACACAAAGATGGTAATGCCAAAAAATACTCATCTCAAGGCATCAAAACAGGGCCTCAAAAACCAGTGAGTGGAATACATCCATCTTTTATATGGTCTGTAAACATTTATAAACGTTATCGATCAGCAGCTCTGACACGTTAGCTTCATCAAACAAGTTTCTGGGACTGGTTCCTTGGGTTTGCTACATGTGAAACACTGGCTGTGTGACTCCGTGTTTTGACAATGTTATCAGTGCAGTGCATGTACTAGGCAAAGTGCTCAGCCACATCACTGAAGGACAAACAAAAAACATTTGGATACAAACAGAAGGTCGATCCACAGCTTTTACTCCTGATTTTTTTTTTAACTTAATTAATTGCAAAAAATCTGTATTAACTCATCTGTCTGCACACCTGGATGTTTGGGCTGCTAGTCAATTTTATACATCATTTCTGCTTTCTCAAGCTCCATCCATCGTCTTCCGCTTATCTGGGTCACGAGAGTAGCAGTCTAAACAGAGAAGCCCATACCTCTCTCACCCCAACCACCTTCTCCAGCTGTTCATGGGGGGACACTGACATATATATAATCTCTCCAGCATGTCCTGGGTCTGGGTTCTCTCAGTAGGACATACCCAGAGGACCTCGCCCAGGAGGCATCCGAGTCAGATGCTAACCACTTCAACTGGAGGAGCAGTGACTCGCAGAGCCCCTCCTGAATGACTGCGCTCCTCACCCTAGTTCTAAGGTTGAGGCCAGCCACCCTTCAGAGAAGGCTTTCTCAAGCTGTTAAACTCAGTTGTGTCGTATCCCTCTGGTCCACCTTCTTTCTGCAAGCCGATCAGGCTCTGTTCCCTGTACTTTAAATCTGTACTCTTCTCTTATTCCACCTTTCGAACTTTCATTCATGTGACGTCATCTCCCCTCATCATCTCTGCAATCACAAATGTCCAGACTCCAGGGGGTCCTGTCCTTCTTCCTTCACTGCTGGACTCCACTATGCTTCATCAGAGTCTAATCACCAAATAATTTATTACTCAAAATGTTCTTCAATCATGTTTAGTTCTTTCAAATAATCTCTTTATTGACCTAGTTTAATAACAGATACATCTATTGACACTTCCTATATATTTAACGTGTAAGTCAATAAATGATCAAATATTAGTGATAGATACACTAATCCAGTTTTTTCTAGTTCTATATAACAATACTTTATGAGTAATGAGAACAAAAATTGAAGCTAGAAGCAAAAAGGATCATTGATAGATAAACATTTACCAATTTTATAAGGCTCAAAAGTAATTGATTAAAAAGCATTTTCATGGCCATGTGAGGTCTGTAACCTCATTATTCCATGACAAATTAAGGCGATAAAACAAGTGTTTCACTTGCATCAGGTAGCTGTTCAATGCAGCTCTCAATGTGAAGTCCAAAGAGATCCAAAGAGAGGCCATTATTATGCTGAAAATCAAAGTAAACCTGTCAGAGGGACAGCAAATCCTCTTGAATTCAACGTCTGCATTTCAGTCATATTTCAATTTTAAATTGATCGTAGTGTTTTAAAGAGGCAAAATGACAATAATTGTGTCTAAATATGTTTGAAATGTTTTACTTGTTACACTAGTAATAACAAAAGAATTGCCCAAACATGAGAGAAAGTACTTCTTATTGACCTATCTCTATTATTTCTGCAATAATAGCTTCATGAAGGTCATGATGTTCACTTTTTGCACAAACCCTCTGAGTGAGTTATATTAGAGGTACTTTATATTGAGGCTACCGTCGTTGATGGGGAACATTCAGTAGTATATAGCAGTGAATATAATGTGGTATAGCTGAACAGCATAACAACAGTGAGACGACACTCTAAGATAGATGGCATCACTATAACTTTAAAAAGAAGGATTTATCAAAGGTCTATTTTATTATTATGTACTAGTAACTGGTAGCTGGTAGCCTATTATTAATGAGATGACAAATAATATTTTTACATTTAGCCTTTTCTTGACAGTTAACAGTTGAGAGAGAAACATAACAGACTACCAAACAGCCCATGCAGGTATACTGTCAGAGCTTTCATGCTCATCCATTTATTGATTTATTCTATCAGCTTCCCATTCACCCATCCAATATAATCCCATCATCCACTCATCAATCAGACCATCCACCCACATTCTCTTTGCACGCACCTCAACCAGAAGCCTTCCACACTCAGGATTACACTCCCAGAAGTGCGAGCACTTCATGCTGCACTCATTTGTGTATTGTTAATGACTGCCGTTAACAGTTTTAGTGTGTATTTTTAGATTGTTACAATAAAATGTGGTGTTGTTTTAAAATGACTGGTGACCACATGTAATCTGTTTCCTTTGGCCAAATGATGGCAAATGATGATGAGACAGAATCCAGACAGTTGATTTACACCGTCATGCAGCGGCGTCTGTGTTTGACTCTAGCCAAGAGTACAATCGTGTCCATCCTCCATCTTCCGCTCTATAAAGTCATCCAACCTGCAAGCCAGCAGCAATCCATTCACCCATTCATATCTACTCATCCATCCTAACATTCCTCCATACGTCTGTGCTATCACCCATTCATCCATCTAGCCATGTCTTCCTCTATTATTAATGCATCCATCTTTCCATTTCTACACCCATGTCTGCTCACCCTCAGTGGTGCTGGACTGTAGTCTACGGCAGAGCCCCTCTGTGTCTCCATAGCTGTCCTGGATCTTCTGTAGGGCATCAGCCCCTCGGAGCTCCATCAGCTCCCTGAGCTCTGTCACCGTGACCCCGAAGTCTCCCCCTGCATGGCTGCCATCTGCCCTTCCTCCTCCTCCACCCCCGCCTCGAGTCCCTTTGGGATAAAATTCCACAGCGCTGTTTGCCATTTCACCCATCGTGGCTGTTGTTGACATGTCAATAAAAAGGATTTGTGTGTGTATTCCTTTCTCTCCGTAGTCTGCTCAGGCCCCCTTTGCTTTGAATGGTGGACGGTTGATCATGTGCTCAACAATCTCGTTTCTGACTAAATTCGTTACTTAAAAATGATTGACTGTACCCTCTTTCAATTTTATATAAGGGCAACAAAGGGGTGTTGGTTGTGTGTTTTTTCACTTCAATATGTTGGCCTAGCCTCTCGCTGCTTCTTTAGACCTCCATAACTGAGGAAGAGGGTGAGGGGGATGAAGGACAGCGAGCAGGGCCACTTCAGAAGCGTGACATCTGAATAAATCCAGCTTTCTTTTCCGTCGTCTCCTCTGCAACTCCACTCTTTCCTCGTTTCTGTCCCCCTCCCTCCAGAGTCACGGCCAGTCCATGGACAGACGCAGGGACGGTCAGATGGACCGGCTGGTGGGCTTACTGACGGGGATGAAGGGATGATGGATCGATGGAGAGAGGGGCGATCGAGGCAAAGGCGGCTGATAAATAAGAGACAGGAAGCGGATCCAGTTCAGAGGTAGCTACTGCTGCACCAGCAGGACCTGAGAGCAGGACAGAGAGAGAGAGTCATTAGCAGCCTGTTATATCAGTCTCATTCACTGAGATCACATCAACAGAGTCAGTAGTGAAACCTGGGCTTTCTATCCAGCAGTTAAACATGAAAACATCAACCTTGACATAAATAAATGTACAAGTTCTAAAATTGGTGGAAAAAACCTACGATTGAAGCCCTGAAGCAAACACGCCAAAGATCATCCCCTATACTCACTGACCCCTGGGGGTAGAGCAGCAAGGTCAGACCACGACACTGACGCGCTCATTATTCGTTTGATTAACCAGCGGCTTGCGTCCACGGCCAGCTCACAGGAAGTAACATTAGCGTTCAGTTAATGTTCAGATTCTCAAAGAGGTGTTAGTCCAGAACGTGCTATGGTGTGTAGTGTGTCCAGGAAACTGTACAAACTATTACTGTTTTTGCCTTATATACTGTATTTTCATGTATGTTTGCAAGTTTTAGTGAATCGCTGCACCTATTTCCCATTTTCATAGTGAAAGTGAGGGGTAACACGGCACACTTAAAGAATTTTAATCTCGATTAGAATTCTGGCTTCCCACAATTAAGTGAACATGATCAGTGGTGGTGGTGGTTGTGGCTGGGGGGGGGGGCATTTTAGTTGAGTGACATGCCTCTTTGATGTGCTAGTTGACTTGGAGCAATGCTGTTTCTTCGAGGCTTTCTGGATTATTGTAGTAAAGACCAGTTTTTGAGAGTTGGTGACAAGTGTCACGTGGTCTTGGTGATAGAAGGCAGATGATTTGAGACCGAGCTGCAGCTGGTTGGAAAGAGGAGAATGGATGGCTGAGCACAAAGAAGCTGATCAGTGCCACCATTTGGATTGGGTTGGGCCAGATATTGAGTTCAGGGAAGACATCTTTGTGAAGGTCCATCCGTGAAGTTGATTAAGATTGCATTTGAGCAACTTAGGGTTTGTTTGATTGTGACAGGTTACTTTTGGTGAGAATTGTTTGTTACTATATTTGCTTGTTTTTGGATAGTAGCTTTGGTTATATAGTCCTCTTTGGTTTGTGACTGTTGCACTTTTGGGTAAGTTACTCTGACTTGTTTAAAGTGACTGTACAACATTTGTGTGGCAGTTGTTGTTCTGGTTGGAGTTCAAAACCAGCCTTGTTGCTACCCTCCTTGCGTAACTTGTGTCTTTGGCCAGTCTGTACGGATTTCTGTTAAAAATGCTTTTTTGGGGAAACAAAATTGCAGAGAGGCATGGAACAGTGTTGGTATCTTGAGATGACTTCTTATTGGATTAGTGTGTGGTTGTCTCAATGCTAAGCTTGAGTCTCTGCTGTGAAATGAAGTGCAATGTGTTTGAGAGTGGGCAGCACGGTGGTTAGAATACCATCTGCAAGGCCTGGGTTTGATTCAACCTTGACCTGGGCCTCTCTCAGGCCCTGTTTTGTATGGCCCAGAGAGCCTGTGGAGGGGGATTTGACAACTGCTTGTGTGCAGGTGTCCTGCAAGCATTAGAGGGCTGGAGTGGCTTGTTTGCCAATCAGTGACACTGGCACCACCTGGGCCCAATCCAGTGCTCTGCGTTCTCAGAGGTCAGTTGATGTGGGGCTCTCCTTCTTTACACTTCTTTAGTTTTTGGTTTGGCTTCTTGCACTTGACAACATTGCTATTGATATTATTCCTTCATTCATGCACTCACTGACACTACTGACTACACACATCATGGTTAGTTTAATTTCTGCTTCTGTTCCTTCAGTTTAAAATAAACCAGCTTTTAATTGGCATTCGTGTGCATCTCCCTTTTTGTCATGGCCGTGAGGCCCGGTTCGTGACATCACTGGCATGCTCTGCCAATAGAATGCATAGCAAATCATGCACGCTCTCTAAATCAGTGTCTCCTGGAGGAAGTTTGGAAGGGTAGCACTACATTAGAAGACAATGCATGGCACTTTTAGGGCAACAAATAATACGCAAACTGTGCTGTCAACTTGTGTCTGCACTGCAAAGCAACACAACTAATTTATTCAACCACCTGAAAAACACCCAGACTGCAGCAAGATGAATGCATGGTGGCCAAGAAAAACAATGCAATAGTTGCTAATGGAAACTGTCCAATGTCAGCTCTGACATCCATAAAAGAGAGTCTGTCCAGCACGCAGCGTATCCATTGAGCTCACAAAGATGCACTGAAATCAGCAACACAAATGCATTCCAGTTCTCCAACAAACACGATGAGGAAAAAAGGCTCCAGGAAAAAGTTCATCATTCTGGACACAAAATGTTTCCCCTTACACGATTTTTTTTCCAAACCTGTGAAGACTGAAGCAGAAAGCCTTCTCTGCACAGTTCTGCCTTTAATTCTTACATCCTGTAATGGCATGTTCATATTTTGGCCCAATTTTAGTTTTATTCATATCCATCATGCAGAGACAATGGATGATTTTGTTTTCAGAAGATGTGCTGAAGTGGGGTGAATAAACAGCGTATTTTTCTGCAAATACTTTTGAATAAACAGGAATGTAACACGATGCAAAAGTGTAAGCAGTGCCCTGTTGATTTCACTTTGTGTTACGTTTTGATGCAATGCTTTCATTTTCTATATTTCTTCGAAGAAATCCAGTGAACTTAGGTAAACAATTTCATTTTGATGCAAAGATTTGTAAATTAGGACTGCAGCACAACATGGATGTGAAAGTAAAGTTATGTTTACATCACTGTCAATGTAGAAACATGTTTGCCACTAAAACAGACCTGTGGTATTCATCATATCAAAGCCTACACGCTGGTGCTGTGTCTCAGCACTCTCCTGTCCTGTTCATGTTTCTAAGACGCAAGCTGAGAGCTCATTTTTACTGAAGATGTAAAAAATTGGCCGCCAGTTCAGGGCTCCTTCTTCCACTCTTTCCTTCAAAGGGCTCTAGAAGGCTCATTCCCAAAGTCAATATTCTTATTGTCTGCTATGTTACCTTTACATGTTTCACAGTTTGAAATAGTACTGGCCTTAGGCCTTTGTGAAGCTCCTCACTTCATTCTCATCTGAAACAGTTCCGTTTGAGAGCACTTCCCTCTTCCTTTAAGATAACTTTCTTCTGATTAGCTGCCCCTCGCAAACAAAGATTTAAAAGGCATGTGAGTAGGGCTTCTACGGGGGTACATGAAAGCGTATCTGCTCTCAATGACATCATAAAAACCCAAATATAGGAAAAAAACCCTGAAACTAAGTGACTGGAGCAGTCTGAACCATGAGCTTTTCAGAGTGGCTCATTATTTGAAACACTGGCCTTGCGTTCCACCCTTGCAACAGTATATAGATGACAGAAAGAAAGGAAAGGCAGAAAAGGCACTGCACTTTTTAAAATCAGCCCTTAAGCTTTCACAGAAAACTACTTTCAACTGTAGAATGATAAAAATTTGGGTTATAAGAATTGCCACTAGCAAAAGACTGGGTCAAATTACAAATGTGTGCAAATGTAACGCGAGAACATGTCAGTGTGTAACATTGTGACTAAATGACACAATGTGGTTTGGTCCACTGCTTACCATTCTCCAGCTCCTTTCCTTTAAAGGCAAACTTACAACAAAGGATGAGAGAGACTATATTATAAACTATATTATTATTCTACTCTCATACTTAGATTGTAAACGGACTCTATTTTCCTGGATGGAATCTTCAATGTGGTTACCATATTGGTTTGGATTGATTTCTGATAGAATTCTCTGATTTCCCATGATCCTCCCCCTCAACTGGTTCTTGGGCCATCACATATAAAAAGAACACTCCTGGTGGGAAGCAAGATATACTGTATTCCTTGCTGCTTCAGATATTTTTGTGGGACTTGTAAATAGCAAGAAATGAACGATTATTACTAGACTGTCATACCCAGCTAATGTTACTTCAGACCACTTAAATACATCCATTCTGCAACACACCAGCAATCCCTGAAAAACGTCTGCATGCGTTGTAAGTGTGATTAATTCAAATTCAGTCTGTACAGTCTAATCAGGTGCTTGTGAGCCCTGAATGAGGGAAATTTCCTGAAGTGAGCAGCTTGTCTTAATCTCCTGAAAAAACAATTTCCTAATCACCGAAATAACTTTTCAACCCATCTCTGGAACAAATTTCATTCAAATAAATCTGACACCAACAGCGCTCAGCATCGCCGAGTGCAGCAGCAAGTTGCTTTCTCGTCACTGCACCAACACCAAGTGAAGCCTCATCCCACACGAGCCAACAGCACCGCCTGTAACTCAGCATCACGCGACACATCACATTCTCTTTTCCCTATCAAAGTATTTTACATATGGACGAACTCCTTTTCTCCTCCCTCTGCTCTGCTGCACTCTCCACTCTCCCTCAGCTCCTTCTGCCTCTTCCCTCTCTTCCCTGTCATGCTTCTATCCTGACTGAGAGTGTTAGTTTAGGACTGAGTCACCCTCCTTTGCCTTTGAAGCTTCCTCTTGCTCTCTATCTAGCTGTCTGCTCCATCTATATGGCTTTACCATCTGTTTTTTTCCCATTCTGTCTTGTGTTGTCTCATTGCTTGTTATTATTTTTACCTTACCCCCACCCCCACCCCAATCCCAACACCCTACCTGCTTCCTGCTACTGCGATCATTTATTTACTCAGCCAGTCGCACATTTTCTTATCCAGCCTGAAGTCTTACTCACTGATTCTGTCTGATTTTGTAACAGTCACGCAACAAACAGCTTCAGCTTCGGTTCATCCTCCAAACTTCTGCACCCAACTCTGATCTTTCTGTTCGGCTCAGCTTTGATGGATGCAGCACACATGCATGTATTCTGAAAAAAAGGAACACTTTGTTTTGTCATGCATTTCTAACGCGTATGCACACAAACCTTTAGGCTCAGGATGCAAGCATCACAAATGGACAGTAAACACACAAACCCTCATGCCCAGAGACATCAATTATATGATCTGTCATGACACACACAAATGTGTCATACACAACGACGCTTTCAAAATAAGAGAGTCAGCGAGGGACGAGGGGTGGGGGTACTGTCCTGACTGAAAATGTGTTTGAACATGAAAAGAGTCAGACAAAAGGTCACCACAATCCTGAGCAGCCTGCCCATTTATACTCAGTGCTGGACCTGCTTGCCCACACACCGTCCCTCAGAGGGTTGAAGCAATTAGATTTTTTTCAGATCTTTTCCCCTGGGTGTTTTCTCTTCATTGCAGCAGCAAGGAGGTTGAGGAGGGTACAGGAGAGGGAAGCTCCTCATGGGATTTGAATTCAGGCCAGCAGGCCCATGTATGCTTTCTGTGTGTTTATGCGTGTTGTGTGTGCTGCATAGACCTGGACATGTGTGACTGAATAAGTTTGGGTGCAGTGGTGTGTTCCCGTCTCTAATTCTTTTGCACACTACCCTCAGCTGAGGTGAGCCTTAGTATTGCCTCTACCCATGTGCACTGGCTAGGCTGCAGTCCACCTGTGCACCTGCAGTCCTACTTCTCGACAGGCATCTGAAGGGTCACCTTTGGTGGGGCCTTTGTATCTGGGCGGCTGCCTGCTGTGGCTGGCTTGGCGCCAGTCGCACACTTCTGTTA
>VUQK01032772.1:4280-14859 GCA_015106715.1 Bujurquina vittata
GGGGTTACTAGATTAAAGTGTACTTGCACAACCGCTAAAGTAGGTGGCAGTTTGAGGTCTTGAGTCTGAAACATGTGGTTTAAACAGTTTTTTTTCTTTTCCAACTTCTTTTTCCAACTTTTGTCCAAACTAAATTCAAATTAGCAACACATTATTGAAGAAATATTAACTAATAGTTGTTCACTTGTGCAAATTCAATACAATACAACATGATATATTCAGCGGACTGTAATATGCATCATGTGGCAATATTAAACTTTAATGTACTTCAGAGTCCGACTAAAATTAAAGTTACATTATTCCTTCTGACGTGAGGACGGATGAGCTTCTGTCTTCCTGCTGCCATCCAGGATATTCTTAAAGAAAAAACTGTGACAGCACGATGCTGACTATGACATCAGGTAAAGACAGGAGTTAGCAGATGAAAATGCTGCGTGTTCAGTACACAACACTGAACACACTGAAATGTGTTCAAAGTGGTGGTGCTTGACTTCTTCATGTGTGTTTGGTGGTGACCTGCTGCTTAATGTAACCTAATTTATCATCATGTCCTAACATGATGATGAATGAAAAAAATCTTGACCCTGGAAATGCTTTCATAAACTTTACATGATGTTCCTACAATGTGAACAGCTGACATAAATTCACTTCATGGAGATCAGCACACACACACACACACACACACACCCCTATCTAACGTACAAACGTCCATGCCACGTGCACCCTTTGAAACCCCCACAATGATCACAATGATACTTGGCTGTAATTGTTGATCACTGCTAAGTTTCTTAGCTTATTAGATGCTTGTTGTAACAAGCATCTAATATTTACGACAAGGTCCTGGGTTCATGTTTGAAAAACACATTAGCATTAGGGTTACTAACCCTAACCCAACACTAACCATGCTGGTGTGTGAGGCGTTCTCTGCATGCTTCCTGTTTTTGAGCCAGTGTCTAGGGTGATTATGTAAAGTGAGAGACTAATGCATCAGTTATTATAGATACATTATAACTGATGAAGACGACTGATTTCAAACATTAGCGACTCCGTGTTACATGCAGCCCTGTGTGAACATTGATGACACCACAATAAACTAAACTATTCATTAATAGTTGCTCTGTGGGTGATTTACTAAAACTATATTTTGATAAGAAGACAAAAAATGTTGCTGTATTTTGAATGTGTGAGTGTGAGCCTGTCTAGATTTGTGAAATCTACATTTTCAGCAGGTTCCCAAGTAGAAGGTCGGGTCTCTCCACTGCAAGATCAGAGTCTGATCAATGAATCACACAATCATGTTACACAAGGCATTATTTTTTTAATTTATTCACAAAAAGTAAATCAGTAAATTTGGATCTTTATTGATAATATATTTAAAAATTGTGCCGTCATTTAACACAGACAGTCTGTAGCTGACAATCTGTAAGAGGACGTCACGTTTAAAGTACTGCTGCTTTTGAAAGTGTCGAGCAGAACACCTTTATTTTTAACAAAAATACATTAAAACGGAAAACTCTGCACAGCTCTCACAAATACACTGAGTACTAGCATAGGCTAGCACAACAAGGTACCCAGAACACAAGATAAGAAATACTTTATTTATCCCAAAGGTTGGCAAAGATAGTGAACCATAAAGATAATGACGTCTTTGATGCATCGTACAAGGTGAAACCCCAGAAGAGTGAATTTAAAATTAAATGTGGGTGATACGGTGAGAATATCAAAGGTGTGTTTAGAAAGGTTTATGAACAGACCACAAAGATGAATTCTTTAAAATAAAGGCCTCCAGAGAGAGATACTGGTGGATCTCACAGGTGAGGTAGTGAAAAGCACATTTTATGAGCCAGATACAACATATGATTACTTACAAAAAAACATTTAAAATAGAAGAAATATTGTCCAGAAAAAAGAGGGATATCACACTACCCTCACATTATCCAGATTAGATATGGAAATACAGGAATTTCAATATTCTAAAGCAGTGTTTCCCAAAGTGTGGTCTGCGGCCCCCTGGTGGGATTTTCTGGTTTTTAACTGGGTCACGGCGCTCTTGACTTTGGGAACCGCTGTTCTAGAGTGCGGGTAACTTTTCTGACACAGCGGTGACTGTTCAGTGCAAAAAGACAAAAATAATTGTACAGCAAGACAAAAAAAAAAAAATCAGCAAATTTACATATTTTTCACAATGCTATTGCTAATAGAGTTCACATTGCAGAACCAGAAGGAACCACTTTCACGTGCAAAGAACGGTTAGCTGAAATATCAGGGTTCAGTACTTATGAACCTTTATTAATAGGGAGGAAATCTCAGGAGCTCCTTACCCTGCAGAGAATCATGAAAGAAGCTATAACTGGCTATAGGAATTGCAGCGTTAAGTCTCCTCTGCTGCCCTCTGGTGGTGTGTTTGATCATTGTGCTGTTGCTGCTGGTACAGTCATAGCCCCGTCTGCTGCTTGTAGTGATGCTATTTCTTTGTCTCACCCTCCTGGTTACAGGAGCTGTAGCGTTACATCTCCTCTGCTGCCCTCTGGTGGTGTGTTTGATTACTGTGCAGCTGCTGCTGGTACCGGCATAGCCCCGTCTGCTGCTTGTAGTGATGCTGTTTCTTTGTTGCACCCTTCTGGTTATCGGCGTTAAAGCGTTACATCTCCTCTGCTGCCCTCTGGTGGTGTGTTTGATCATCGTGCTGTTGCTTCTGCTGCTGGTACAGTCATATCCCCGTCTGCTGGTTGTTGTGATACTGTTTCTTTGTCGCACTCTCTTGGTTACAGGAGTTGAAGCGTTACATCTCCTCTGCTGCCATCTGGCGGTGTGTTTGATTGTTGTGCTGTTGCTACTGTTTGTACTGGTACTGGTGTAGCCCCATCTGCTGGTTGTAGTGATGCTATTTCTTTGTCTCGCCCTCCTGGTTACAGGAGTTGTAGCGTTACAGCTCCTCTGCTGCCATCTGGTTGTGTGTTTGATTACTGTGCTGCTGCTGCTGGTACCGGCATAGCCCCATCTGCTGGTTGTAGTGATGCTGTTTCTTTGTCTCACCCTCCTGGTTATAGAAGTGGAAGCGTTACACCTCCTCTGCTGCCATCTACTGGTGTGTTTGATCATCGTGCTGCTGCTGTTGAACAGGAGTGGAGGCAGGCGTTGAAGTACCATACGATGAAATTTTGTCAAATAAAGAGAAGAATTTGAATAGCATGTATTTGTACAGCTTGTGCATCTGTTTATGCTTTGCTCACCAGTCAATGCAGGCGTGTCACAACAAGAAAAACTGGATTATGCAAAACTCTTACACAATGCAGCAGGTATCATTTACAGATCTCAGCAAATCTGACAACCATTTAAACGTTAAAGATTGTGAGCTTCCATCAAGCTGGTGTCTGGAATTCCCAGGTGAAGATAAACAGGAAAACTTTGGGGAGGATTGAGTCGATTTTCTGATCAGTGTTGATGCTGAGCAAATACGTCATCATCAGTCACATGTAAACAAACAGCAAAAGAAGCCCAGCTGATGTAAAAAATTTTTGTCTTTTTTTATATATATATAGGAAGTGTTACATTTTGTGTTTGTAACTAAGAATCAGCTGAAAATGATTCACTGAACAAAAATGTTTGCAATGAGGAAGTAAGAGGATAGACTCGTTTTAAAAGACTGCATCAAAACTTGTGACAACAAAAACAAGCGCTTTAAATTCCTGCAATAAGAAACTTCACAGCTGTGAAGGATCTAAACAAATCCAATGACGAGTGAACATCTAAAAACTGTTTTTAATATGTTTTGTCTGATCTGAGCATCATTCTGTCAGTTATAACCTGCTGGATCTTTAAGAAGTCTAAATGTGAAATCCTGCCAGAGTTTACATGTTAACATTAAAGCAGTTTGAAAGGACTGAACGTGAAAACTGTGATTTTCTGATCTGCCTCCACTCTGAATTCAAACCATCAGCAGCTCCTGGAAACGGTCAGCTCCAGCCTGACTGTGACGGAGGAGGCTTAAACACAAAAACACAACACAAACAGGCAAATCTGCTGCAGCAGCAAAGACTCACATGCTTGTAGGCGAGCGAGCAGCGAGCTGTCCAGTTTGTGTTACGTTAGCAACTGAATGATCGGCTGGAAGAACGAAGCGACAGCAGCAGCGCGAATGGAGGAATGAGCTGCTGGTTTGAGTTCACCTGAAGGGCTGCATCAGGTGACAAAGACGATGGAGGGAGGAGGCAGAGGGTGTTGGCAGTAAATGGCACGTTTGCTGAAAGAGAACTCACTTTATGAAGGAAGAAAAAGCAGCACAGCTGCAGAGTGTGAGTGAGTGTGTGTGTGGGTGTGTTTGTGTGTCTGTATGTGTGTGTGAGGGACAGT
Source organism: Bujurquina vittata (assembly GCA_015106715.1). Lineage (NCBI taxonomy): Eukaryota > Metazoa > Chordata > Actinopteri > Cichliformes > Cichlidae > Bujurquina > Bujurquina vittata. The sequence continues at coordinate 8,634 of VUQK01032772.1, forward strand.
GTAAAGTATTAAAGGCCTGCATGAATGTGTGTGTGTGTTAAGCTCTTAATTAATAAAGTTTAGCCTGTTTGAAGCCAGGAAAGAGCCCTCACTGATCTCGGTATTACTGCTCTTTCACAGCAGGTGTGTTTATGTGTGGAAAACACACCCTGACGGGTGAGATTGTTGCAGAGCAGGATATGCCACTCTCTCACTTGACTCATCTCGCAGCATTTTCAAAGAAAGATCAGCCTGATAACCTGACTTCTTTATTCCATATAGGTTATTTGCTAGACACGACATCATCCTATGAGTTAGGTGCCTTTCTTTATGCTCGAATGCCTCATAGGTCAGTGTTACACGCTTCAAAAAAATTAATCATCCCTCTGAAAATGTCCAGATGCAGCGACTGGACAGAAAGTGAGTGAAAAAGCACCCAATCTCCAAACGACTTTCAAAGAGCATTGAAAGATCTCCAGAATCGCAGGAGAACTACAGTAATCTAAAGACATCAGGGCCCATCCATCATTTATACACAGTACTGCAAATATTATTGTTTTCCTGTAAGTCCATTAAAATGTGCTACTTTGACAGTAGATTCTGATTTTTTGTTATATTTTCCAAAACCACTACACACCATTCAAAGCTGTATGTTTTTTTATTACACTGTAAGCTGAATGTTTAGTACACATATACTACATTAATAAGAATGCATTAGCAGCTTATGCGGTTCTCAAATTATACATTTCTCCTATGCTTGAAACAAGTGAGTTATAAAGCAATTAAATATATAAACATAGTAAACCAGTTTTGTGTGTGTCTGTGTACAGATATGTGTGTGTTTATTTCTCCATACAGGTTGCTGTGAGTCAGCATGTTTCCCAGATTCAGGTGTGTTAAAAATATTTTTTTACAGTATCAGCTGGATTAACAAAGCTTTTTTTTTCCTAATTAAAAAGACAGAGAGAACTATTTAGAAATCATCTGTCATTAAGTGAAAAGCTCACAGGTTTCAAATGAGCCACAGCTCGTTGGTGCTTACAGCGCAGCGGTTTACACACATCTGTTTAGCAAGTGAAAGGATGCTGATGAATTTGAGCCAGAGACACAAATCCTCTTCAGGGTCGGGCGAGCGAGGCCGTAAGGTGTAAATCTCAGAGAAATGAAAGCTGCAGAGCTGCCTGCCAACACCTTGAGTCAATATGTGAAGGTTCAGACTTTGAATTACACATTTTCAGGCTGTCGTTTGACACCATGTAATGACTGAATCTCAGTGTGACCACATTTCAGCACGATTAAAATCAGACTGCAGCCTGTGCTTTAAAGGTCACTTTAAAGAGCACACATCATGCTTTTAATTCCTTCCCTTTCATATGTAAATCATTCACTTGTGCTTTATATAAAGCAGAACTGCAATGCTTTGGTCTGAATTCCTCATTACTGTAGCTCCACAGACCAGGGCCAGATTGGCACATGTATGGAATTATATTTAGGTCAAAAGTCACGCATGAGCAAAAACACAGTCTTTGCGAGAAAAAACATAATCCGCTGAAATAATTTCATTTCACGTGCACAGGAATGCATTCACATTTGCTCATAACATAAAAGTGACCCCAAAGATAACAATGAAAATATATAACCCATAAAGAATATAAAGATATCGACGCAGCACCGGGAGAGAATACATATAAATGTCCTGCACTCCTACACACTCAAAGCACACACACAAAAAATGTATTTAGGGGCTAAAAAAGTGGATTTTGCCTCATATGTCTCCTTTAATTTACTTCCATTTCAGCCTCATGTCCACTAAAATATTCAAATCATCTTCAAGGTCCAACTGTGACAAACATTATAACAATAAAATAACTGATCAGTGTGTTGTGTGTCTAAAGCTTTGCACAGATACATTTTAGTTGCTACAGTAATGTAAATATTTTCAGTTTCAGGAAACTGTCTGACAGCCTGACTGCGGTCCACAGGGGCCCAGGTTTAGACAGATGCAACTAGAGTTCATTCAAGCTGATAATAAATATGCAATGTAACCACTGTCTTCATATCTATTTATTATTTAAGAGAAGAAATATCAAATTTGCCTTCTAAATAAAAGCAGACTACGTGTTTAGTTTCTTGATTTCTTGACCCACTTTAAAATAGAGTTCACATATGACTTCCATGCATAATTTGGCCTGAAAAACATGAAAACACGAGGTAGAGACACGGAGACACTAAACATAATATATAAGCATGTATTTGGCTGTGTTTGGGAGGGCTTGTCCAAATGCTGCTGGTCTCCCTGTTTGCCCTGCAGGAAGATGTAGGCAGAAAGGAGAAGTGGGATGGTGACTGTCAAGGCTTAAAGCTTAAAAGAAGTTGACTTAGGTCAGGTTGTTGAGGCGAGGCATAACAGGAACAAGGGTTCATGGTCAAGGTGAAGGGATGCTGTGAAAAAGAAGAATACATAGTAACTATAGAAGAAATAGAACATTGATCCAGCTCATCTCTCAGTATTACTATCAGTCAAGGACTAATCATACCTGGTGCTTGTCCCCTTGCTGTTCTTGCAACACGGTAGTTTTCCTGCTCTTTGTAAGAAGAGCAAAGGTGACACCAGACTGCTGGGTAGCGAGAACCAGAGCAGAGACATAAACAGGCCGCACCTTTCATTCTTCCCCAGCTGTAACGCATTATGCAGAGCAACAGTTAAAGCGCTCCCCCCTAACCTCAGCACCAGCACGGCCACTATGGCTGTGATGGTGTAAAATGCTCTTGACTTCGATGGGCTGACCTGCTGCGAAGCCCCGCCTCCTTCTCCTGGGCCCGGGTGAAACAGGACGTAAAGAACAGCGACGCCACAGATGGAGATTATAATTAGTGTCAGGGCAAAAAGACAGAAAAAGAGTACGGTGATGATTCTGTAGTCTATCATGAATGCAAGACTTGAAATTGCACAGCACAGCAGCCAAATACAGCCAATGCTGATGTTTCTGCCTCTGATCCCGTTTGCTGTCCTCAGATTCATGTAGGTGACGGGATGAACGACAGCGAGGTAGTTCTCCACACCTGCCAAGAGGTGGAAAAAAATATGCCCGCACAGGTCGATGGACCAAAGAATGACACCCAGCGTGGACACCACTGTGCGATCAGTGTGGGCACCAAAGGAGGTGAGAGCAGCCCCTAAGATCTTCACCAGCTCCATGGTAACCATGTTGTGGGCTAGGAGGTCGGCGTGACTTATGCTGCCAGAGCGCTGCTGCCTCGACCGCCGGTAACCCAGGAACAGGACAAGGATGCAGAGAGGGAGGAGGAGGAGGATGTTGGAGACTGTGATGGCAGTGATGTTGATCGCCCCGGCAGTGGTTCTGAAGCAGCTGTTCAGGTAATCACAGAGTGTGAGCAGAGGAGGAGACACAGTAGGTGAGGAAGAGGAGTTTGATGACATCTGTACGGGCAGAATGGAAGGACAGGACTTTTTTATTTCAGTTGTGACTAACATGCTGTGTGAGGTCGCATGTTGAAGTAAATATTAAGCCAAGCATGCTAAAATAGTGTCTTTAAAACAGCTGCTCCCTTATTTGATAAAAGTTAGCGCAGCAGACGGATGCACAGATTTGACACTACGTGGCACTCCTGATGTAACCCTCACATTAATCTGAGCTGGCAATGAAAGTGCACACGGTTGTGATACTCTGAGGGGTTTGTGTTTCTTCCCAGTGCTGAACTGGTCATCTTTCACAGTCTGTGGCAAACATGGAAATCATCACACCGTGGAGCCACAACAGCATCTAGAATATTTATTACCATTAAGACGCCCATAAAGTATATAGAATAGAATTCAGGATTTAGTAAATGATTAAAAACAATTGTTATTTTTTGTAGTTTATATATATGAGAACAAATATTGATGCATTACAAAGGATCATGGCCAGATTTACTGAAGGTCGGTGGCAGCTTGAGGTCCTCGTTTGACATTAAAAACAGCCAACGTGTCAATGCTGTGACTGAAAGGACGGGGGGCATTTTTGTGGCTTTGCATTACAACGTATGTATTTGCAATAGTTTCAGGAGGATTTGAATGAGTCGTGTGAACGTGATTTATCAACGACTGCATGATGCAAATTCTGCTCATGCTCATGGCAAAGAAAAATGATGTTTACCCATATGTCACAGTAACAGTGCCATCATTAACACACCGAGCGCTCGGGTTCTGGTGGTAAAGAATGTGTGGTCTTCTTTACATGATCAATAAGCAGATTTATATTACATATATATATATATATATATGTTTGTATTATATATATATATATATATATAGTTTGCCTAGCAATGGACCCCTATGTGACAGAGTCTGCAGTGGGGAACTCCTGACCAATGTTGGGTGTTTTTGTCATCATAAAGCAACATTTCTCTTCCTGTTAGCAGAAAGAACGAAGCTGCTGCACCCAAACAATCAGTAGAACAAGTTTTTCTCCTCAGTACCTAAAAGTTGTTGTTAAATATTTAAAATAAATCAATAATAATATCACTAATTAATAATCACATATAATAATAAAAACAACAGAGGGATCAGGATAAAACACCATTTTTCATGATGTCTCACCAGAAGGTTATCAAAGTATACTCACTTTTTTTAGTAGTTTTGAGTCTTCTGTACGACGTTTGTTTGGACTGTGACCAGGTCATTCCTATTATAACTCATTTGGAGCTTACATCACCAATCCCTTTGTCCAATCCTCCTTTTGCTCTCTTGTGGCATCATCAAGCCATCAGGCCTTTCCATCATGCTCTCTGATTGGTTGCGGTCTTTAGCAAAAACTTGGCACGCTTGGTTCCACCCCACTATAGATCCATATGATTGTGTCATACTGTACACCTTCTTCTCAGTCCGTCTACCTACAATCCATCCCTACAATATATCCGAGGCTCACTGTCAGCTGGGATTATTTGTCCCTCTGCTGGATTCTTCTTTGCAACATTGAATAAGACCCTTCGTCTGTGCACTGACTTCAGAGCTTTTAACCAAATCACCATTAAAAACAAATATTCTTTGATTCTCTTCTCCTCCGCTGTTGACCGGAGAAACTTCTGCAGTGTTTACATCTGCTCTACAAAACCAGCGGGATTATGTCAACAACCTTTTTGATTTGATTTTTAAAAATTTGGAAAAGAAACAATTTTCATCAGACATGTAAAAAAAGGCTGCTTTGCAGAGATGTTTACAGAAATACATATTCATTTATATTTATATTCAACATATGAATTTATACTTCTTATACTATTTTATTTTTTTAGATAGGCCCTCATAATAACCATTATTTGCTCCATCTGTCTCCTGCAGTGGGTGTTTGACAGGATTCAAATGAGCTCGTACTTTATTCAAATCAGTGGCAGAGCCCCTGCATGCTTCTGTGTCACATATTTTAATACTCAGACATGTGCACACTCATTATTTAGAAAATATAATTTTATAACCGTTCATCCAAAACAAAGCTAACAGATTTATTAGCATGCCTATTTTACATATTTTTCAATAAACAAATTTGCTGCTATTGAGGTAGCAGATAAAGTTGGGCCTGTGCACATTCACTGATAGTTTTGATCACCTGAGGCAGTTTGACTTGAATTCTATGTGTTGGATTAATTTAGTTGTAGATAAATGTGTGGTCAGCAAAGATCATTTAACAAATAAAAAGAAGTAGTGCAAAGTAGTGTAAATACACCCAAATTTCCAAGATACCCCTTCTTCAAATCTGTGACGAATGTACTCGTGTACTTTCAACAGTTTTATCCAGCGACCATTAATCTGGATTTGCTGTAAAGGTCGATTGTGCTGGACTGATTAATATGTGATATTCATCTTTCAGGGTCAGTTAAAATACTGGATACTGTGGCTCTGTATTTCTTTCTCATTATGCTAATAAAGTACACTTTGTCATAATTAATGCCTGTGGAGTCTCCATTAGCCTGAAAAAAGGCATCAATTTTAATATAATGTAACCAGTTTTCATAACAAATGCTCTGATATTTGGCACTCTGCATGTGCTGATTGTACATATTCTTGTGTTTTGATACAAATTCTCCATAGCAACATATATTTTTCTGCATATTGACTGTAAAAACTGACTTAATTGGAAGTAAAACCTGTTCTCTTTCTCAGGGTATCAAATGCGTCCATTCTATCAAAGTCGTTGATGTTTCACATTTAACACAAGACGTGACCCATATATATATATATATATATATATAT
>VUQK01032775.1:0-11430 GCA_015106715.1 Bujurquina vittata
ACAGACACACACATTCACGCACTTACTCACACAAACACAACAAAATTGTTGGTTTGTGTAGCCATGCTTTGTTCGGGGGTATTTTTCCAACATAAATTTGTTTTTCCATGTACTGTTTTTTGTTTGTTGTTTTTTTTTTTTAATACACAGGTGCAGCAATTGATGAACCATTGTGGTTTTTTTTACTTGTGCTCTGTCCTCTCTGTTCCCTTTTTCTATTTTCTCCGCTTTCTCTTTTTTCTTTCTTGCTTTTTTCTCAGCCCGTCAGCTCTGGCATTACTACAACATATACATTGAAAAAATAACAAATAAATAAAATAAAAAAGGCCAAATACTACCAAGAGGAGCATATAAAGAATCTATAGAGCTCATTTTGGAAGAGCAAATATGTCTGGCACAACAGTGCATTCAGATCACAATTCTGCCAGACAAGACAGGGCTATAAAAAAAAAAAAATATCAGCACCTCACAAACACACACACACACACACACACACACACACACGAGCCTGCCCACATACCATATTTTATAAATTAAAACAATTTTAAAATATATTCTTAATATCATTGGAAGTCAATAAAAGGAAGTAGAAATACCAAACATCTCAGCAGATAATTGATATTGATGGCGAGTGGGCCAACAGAATGACAGAATGTAATGGCTAAACTGGGCTGAACACAAGAACTTGAGTTTTGCCACGACTGAGATGGAGGAAATTTGAAGATATCCAATCAGTAACAGTGAAGCAATCCCGAAAGTAGAAGAGGCATTGATGATAGACTTAACAGACATGTACAGCTGTGTATCATCAGCATAGCAATGGGTGAAGATTCCTTTGAAGCTGTTAAGTAGATTACTCAGTGGGAACATACATAATGAGGTCCAAGGATTGAGCCTTGAAGTATTCCATAAAGGAGGAGATAAAGACATAAACTAAGCACAAAAAGTAAGGACATTCATGTTTGGTCAGTTATTTAAAAATAAAAACAAAAAAAAACCAAACGTGTTTGCTGAAGAATGGGATGCCATCCCACAACAGTGTGACTAAGCTGGTGACCAGCATGAGGTGCCAACTGTCTATGGCGCTTCCACATGCTACTGAGGCCCGTTTGTTAAATAAATAAATTGCTGAATTGTCGATATTTCTTTTTCTTCAATAATCCAATCTAATAAATGACATCAAACAAGTGTCAACAGCATAATAAGCAGTTTTGCACTGACAAAAAAAAAAATTTGACAAGTTTTTCATGGGTGCAACCCATATATTCAACTCTGCTGCTCCACAGATGCATTTTCCTTACAAATGAAGCACCATTTAAGGCGAAATAAACAGGCTTTCCAACTGTATAAGATTTATTTGCCAAGATGCATTGTTACAACAAAGAAATAATTGACAAAGCACAAATTTCCTTACTTTTTGTGCTAACTTTAGCTATTAAATTGAATTCTCAATTGTCTGCCAGATAAGTAAAATGAGAACCATCTGAAGACAGTGCCAGGGATGCCAACCCAGTTCAATAATCTGTCTATTAGAATGGCCTGACCAGTGGTGTCAAAGGCTGGAGTTTAGTCATGAGGAACTTATATTTGCCTTTATCTGAGCACATAAAATGTTATTAGAAGAAGGGCTTTATACGCTTTTATACAATATGACACATTTTGCAATGAGAAACTCATCCACTTGTGGCTATTTAAAAGCAAGTGTTTGGCAGCTCACACAGTGGCTTCACTTTTCAGACTTTGTAGTCTATGCCCTTCCTGTAGATAAAGCCAATTTGATCGTCCATGTTCAAGCTCACTTGTCACAAGTTTAGTTTTCCACATTTGAGAAACTACATTCTTAAATGACGCCATGTCCAGCTGAGATGTCCAATAGTAAATCTGATAAACACAATGGAAAAACTGTAGCTACATTGGAATACAGGACCTTTTTAGGCTTGAAGTCGATTTTAATCTTTTTTTGACCTTTGTCATGTTTGAATGCTCTGACATGTTTATTAAGGACCTACAATGGATACCAAGTAACTAAGCTCCACGGAGACTTGGCTCAACCAGAAAAGGCCTGTGAGGGAGGCGGTTAGTGACAAATGGGTAATAAAGGCCATTATAACAAGAAATAGGAAGAGTCCTTACATCAAAGCTGCTAAAGCTAGTTCAGCCTAGAGGTCTTGCATTCAGGCCACAAAAGATCAATCGCACCTCATACAGTGTTTCTGATGCCCACATTTTCTTGTGTTTCATATAAACAAACCATTGTTGCTGCTTATTTTCAAGAAAACCCTATGACTTCCTGTGCACTGTATCAAAGACCTGCATCACAAGACTCCAGTGTTAACCACACCTGATACACAGTTTAACATTGCCGTAAACTGTATACCATTTATATATTTATTAATAATAAAGACATTGACTAAAGTAGAAATAATATAATTAGACCACATTGTGTCATTACAATGCCTTTACCACCAAACCTCAAATCATGTAAAGACCAAACAGATCATCAGATATGTAAAAAGACGCAGGCACAGATATTCACTCACTGCTTTGTTAAATTCCTCTTGCCGTGAGAAAGCCTGGTGCGTTTCCTGGGAAACCAAAAATCTGGAGACATGTTAGGACACACCAGGTGTAGACTACCTAATTTGTGTGTGCACGTGTGCGTGTGTGTATGTTTATAGCCATGAGTATGTAAACTAACTGCTCAGGTGAAGCTAGGGGGAAAAACTGCCACTACCAGAGTTCCCTAAATGAGCTTTAATGCATAAAAACACTAATTCAGACTACACAACATCTATTAAAATCCCACAAGACAATGAGAGGACTTGGCTAACAACAGTTACACTTTAGTAATGCTTTATTACTACTTTTCATCCTTGCTCCTCCTTAAAATAATGGCATGTGTAGTGTGACATAAATGGATCTTTAGTGATGTAATTTATTCATTTGCACCACCAAATAAATATAAAATATGGCATGTTTCAATATCACTTATAATGCATTTACCAATCTTCAATCCTCAAAATTATTCTGAAGAAATCCTTTATATAGAATTTCTGTACTTTCATCAGTCAGTGTGGTGTGGGACAGAGAACTAATAGCTACAGGTCTATTGCGCACAGCTCCCATTCATGTTGAGTCCCACTTCAAGCCCCATCGCAAACCACTTTTAAATGACCAGGTCAGCTGTTGCAGAGTCAGCTATTGGACTTGCTCGGGGAAAATGATTGGTAACACTACAAAAGACATCACTTTCCCAAGCTCCATCACATGAGATAGACATAGACTGACATTTAAAAGCAAACAAAACTACAAATGTTCTGAAAGCTTTCCAGCTAAGTAATATATATTTTGATTTGATCATTTGGCATATAATGAACTGCACATTTTTTAGCTTTTGAAGACAAATGACAAATCTGTAGTTCAAGGAATAATCCAGCTCCATTTACGCCAACAGGGGTGACCATGTGCCAATAAATAGGAGCATGTTAGAATATGCACTGGGTACTAAAAGATGAACAGAGATTAGCTGAGAAAGCATGTTAAAGAGACTGCAGAACCAAGTGAATGCTGCCTAACAAGACATCTGCTCTAATAACAGCAACAGTAGTAGGCAGGAAAGGTATTCATATAGCTCATGCCACATTTTCATACTGCACTAGAAATGAACAGCCACATCGAACAAGATGAGAATAATCTGTAAGTGGAGCTGCCTTATTTATTTACAGTATGGCCACAGCGTACCCATCTTCAGATGGGTGCTTCCAGCAGGGTAACACGCCAATGTCACAAAGCTTAGATCATCTCAAACTGGTTTCTTGAACATGACAATGTACTCAGATGGCCTCCGCAGTCACCAATCTCAAACCAAAAGAGCACCTTTGAACAGCAGATTTTCATCATGGATGTGCAGCAGACAAATCTGCAGCAACTGTGTGATGCTATCATGTTAATATGAACCAAAGTCTCTGAGGAATCTTTCCAGCACCTATGTTGAATTAAAGCAGTTCTAACGGCCAAAGGAGGTCCAACCTGGTACTAACAGAACCTGTTAAAATGGCTGGTGAGTGTATTTATCTGGTAATCATGCACAAACATACTAAATAAAAATTATAGACACACAGCTTCAGCTGGGACACAAAAGGTGATGTGCACATCTCGTTATTTCCTCTCTGCAGGTGCAGCAGGGACAATGTGCTTTTTGACACCACTGGTCTTTTTCAAAGCCCGTTCTTTAAAGTCAGCACAGTGATGTTGAGCCTTTTCCTTGACATATTCATGAGAATTAATGCAGCTTCACCTATAAGCAAAGACCTCTTGCTGTTGAATATTCAGTGAAATGCTTCAGTGTTCACATTGCTCCAGTGTTCTCAAGCTTATGATATCAAGATGAAGAAAAAAAAAAACTGCATATTCAACACATATGAGATGCGAGTCGCTGGTGCCAGAACATTCTGGCCTGACAAATGAGAAAAGGGGAATACTGCACTCGCTCAGATAAAAGCTCTTGGGGGTTTTGCCTGCTCATGACAAACATATTGAACAAATCGTGGTTCGCCATTCATGATTACTGATTCTGAAACTGACAGAATTATTAACTATTAATAAAATGTGGATGAAATTAGGAGGAGGACTTAGTAAAATGCATCATAATTGTGCACCACAAAGTGGTAACCAGAGACCTTGGTGACTAGTATTAATGACGTGAAATGTGACAAGGGCAGGTACTAAGGTAAACTAATTAAGATTTGAGATGAATTTACATCTGTGATGACTGATGTGACTACCAAAGGAAGGAAAGGCTGAGTGATGAAGTGTAACATACACAAAAGGGTTACCTACACAATCAGAGCCTGGAATGTCCACTGGTGATAAACTATCAGTTACAAAGAAGCGGGCAGCAAACAAACAGCTTCATATGTGGACAAGGCTTTAGCAAACTGAGTTTAACAGGAGAAGTCAGCACAGCATTTTCCAATATTGTGTAATTAAACCTACGATTTAAAAGACCAGCTCTGAAGCAGAGCTAATTAGGAGTACTACTTTAGCGGAAAGTCCGCTAGAGGAAGAACTGAAAGGAGAAATGTGTTTCAAGCCCTCTGACAGCAGCAAATGGAAGAATTAGTAGAGCCGGAGGAGTAACAGTACAAGAACATTTAGACCAGGGATCCTCACATCCAGGCCTCGAGAGCCGGCGTCTGCAGGTTTTAGATGTGTCCCTGGTCCAACACACCTGAATTAAATGGCTGAATTTCCTCCTCACTATGCAGTCAAGTTCCGCTAATGACTTCTATATTTGACTCAGGTGTGCTGAAGCAGAGACACATCTAAAACCTGCAGGACACCGGCATTCAAGGCCTGGATATGAGGATCCCTGATTTAGACAATGCAAAAATTTAACCCCCAAACTGACAGCTCATCAATCTGTAAAAATATAGGTCAGTGGTAATCAGGTGAAAAATTGATTTAATCGCACGCCATCAGAGTCTCCAAATTAGAACACTGACAGCGGGAAGAGGAAGCGGCATTATTGTCGTTACATTATTAGAGCAAAACAAGGGAGCATGAGGGCATGGAGAACCTCTCTACTCAATTCAGTGTGAGGAAAACAAGGTATTAAGTGGGTCAAGTGATGTATCAGTAAGTGGGTCAAGTAATGTGCCATTTTTTAAACTGGTAAGAATAAGGAGTGGGCTCCAGCTTGCAGTATGAAGTGTCCTTAATGGCTTCAAGGTGATTTAATATTGGAGGGGGGGGGGGAGCGAATACTATCCAAATATTAAAAAGAAACACCTACATCAACTTTGCAGGATTTAAACTCCTTGCTGCTGTGATTTGAAAGTGCTAACCTCGTCTGCCATGCCAGTGTTTAGTCAGCTGATGGTGTGTGGGTTTAGATAATTATCACATTAAAGTAAAGATCACACTGAATCTTGTCTGCTTAATGTATGCAAGCGCTGCGCTTTCTTGTCAGCCTTAGTACAGCATGTGATTTCACATGTCTCGATGATGAAGGGGAGGACCCAGAATAGGAGATGAATGCCACAGAACAGAGTCAGGCTCTGAAGCTCTGAGGATAGACGTTTATGGAAAGACGCAAGTAAAATATCAGTGTCCCGGGTGCACACACAAACTTTAAGGCTACCTAAAATTCAAAACTTGCAGCTAAATCCCCTGGTTTTATGTGGCAAAAAGAAAATGTGCTGAAATGATGTTAAAAACCATTAGGTAGGTGTAATATTTACCACATTCCCCCATCTCTGTTTAACATATTAGCATGCTAACTTCTACCAATTAGTAGAACACACAGAGCATAGCTAGTGCAAAGATGGCCAGAGTTGTTGGAGGAACCATGAAATAGCTGACCACCCAACAAGCATTGTCATCAGTAGAGCCACACAGCTAAACAGACACAACAAAAGAACAAGTAGGTAAGCAGTTTTCTTTCATGTTTTCTCTACACAAATGTGTGTTTTAAAAAGGGGAAAGAAAGTCGCAACAAAAGTGCAGAAGGATAAAGGGTGTTTTGGGAAAGGCAAAGGATAAGAACAAGACCATTTACTTCTTTTGTCAGAGTTTGCTTGCAGTGTAGGACATCTTGATCCCATCTTACATGAAGCGGTTTTGTTTTATAAACAGCTTTGCAGTCTCACTTTAATCTGGATTTAATCAAAGCGTCGATAATTAAAGAAAGCCGAGCTTTAAGGTTCTGTGCCAAGCATGTAGCAGCAACTTTACACAGGCTAGCTCTCATAGATAACTTTAATTCAAAACTTTAATGCAAAAAACGGCCTGTGATTTTAATAATGAAAAAGAAAAATATAGAAGGTTATTCTTGAATAACTGTCCTCTGATGACTTCTGATAAGGTCCATTATACTGTACCTGCAAAATGCATTTTGTCTGAAAGGCAACAAACACGGAGTTATGACTTCTGAGTCTAGGACTGTTTCTTTTAACGCTTCAATTTTTATTTTTTATTTTTTTACACAATTTCCCATATTATTGAGCTTACTGCTTTCAAGGTTCCATATCTGATACTGTGACCTGGAAAGTAAACAGCTGACAAGGACATCATGCAGAGACAGTATTCTTGTGCGGTCTCACAAAAAGACCATACAATTGGCTTGGTTCGCTCAGGCCTCTTCAAGTGTTTTGTTTTGTTTTTTCTCTCCTCAGGCAAAAGGAAAATGAAAAAAAATGTAGTTGGACTACAATGTGGTATCAAGGTGCCATCTGTAAGTCTGCACGGGGCCCTTCTCCACCATCTGTGTGTTGACATCACACCCGTCTCTCTCCTCCACTGTGACTGCCATCCGAAGCTGGGAGGCAGGAATAAGTGAGCCCGTGTTGCCATGATGAATTTTCCTTATGTGAACATTTAGTCTATTTATTTTTAATAGGGATGATTACATATAGGTGGCGTAACTACTTTGCAACATAAAATAAATACATACATAAATAAATAGAGCCTATAAATCTTAACTACAGTTAGATTATTTACTTGGATTATTACCTACAACAGTACTAAACTTTTCATCTCATTAGACTGGATGATAATTTTAAGGATATATCTATATCTATAGATCTATATCTTCCTATATCTCTAGACAGATGGATAGATGGACACACACAAGCAGACTTATTATTCAGTCAATGTAGTATTGCCTGTTTTCAAAGGATGAACTCAGCTCTGATAAAATAACATGCACCACCCTGCACATGTCAGCGTTCGGCTTTGAACAGAGCTCAAGTTGCAAACCGAGGAAGATGGTGCACCAAAGCCCCTAGTGTTCCACAGAGTTAAGGCCAGGATTATATTCACTGGACACAATGGACAAGTAGTTGTTCTCGTCTTACTATTTTCTAGTCCGCTGGTAGTTGGAGCACGAGAGCGCAGTTTAGTGTAGTGCCAACAACAAGCTGGAGAATTCAAAGAAATTAGTTACTCAGTCCTAAGCAGACCTTTGCACACTTGTGTATACAAAGTTTAATGCTGGTAATAGTTCATTGAAATCAGCTCTAGAAATAAGATGAAAAGAAGGGAAGCAGAAGTTCTATGAGTTTTCTGACAGACCCTTTAGCAGGCTCCCATTTTACCAGAATACATCAGAAACTATAGCTAATAAAGAGGTGGCCTGAAACTGATTTCATGTTGTGCTAGACAACTGACTTGTTCATGCAGAAACAAGGTCTGTTATGCATTGGAAATATCAGTGCTTCATTTGACTTTTATTTAAGTGACTGTCTGCCAAATAGGTAATCTGCCAATCCAGAGCTGGCACAAACAAGAAATATGAATGGTGTGTGCTCGGTAGTCTTTAAGATGCTGGAGTCTAGAACTTGGGAAACTGGGCTGACTGAAGCAATTACCTGTTATGTGTTTATATGACACTCAGTGTGCTTGAACCTTGTTTTGAAAAATACATTTTTATTACCAGTCAACTATAGTTCCATAACAAGCTACAAACAGGGGGAAAAACCTCCCGAGCCTCCAGCTCAGCCCTGACTCCTCAGGATCAATTCCACCCTTGGGTTTGCTAACGTGTGCTCCATTACAGACAGGAACACTGTTCAAACTCTGTTCTGTTCAACAACTGGATAACAACATTTTCCCATATAAGAGCTACAAGTTCAAAGCATACACTTTGATATCTGGTTTCATTCTAGTTTTACAGCACCCAGGAGCCTTTCCTTTATATGAAGCTTATATATAATATCCTATATCTCGGTTATTGTTGATGACATTTGGCATGTTTTCAGGCAGGGACAAATAACCAATACTACACTCAAATAGACAAAGCAGTCAGCTTTTCACTGCAACTTTACACAGAGTAAAGTTCCAATACATAGAACTTGAAAGCTTCTTTTAAAAGCTCTACAACCAAACAGAGTTAAATATTTCTCCAAAACTGTGTGTAGAAAGGTAAGCAGTAAATGTTTTATTGCTATGGACACTGCACTGTTCTGACCCATTACATCTCCAATTCTTCTGAACTGATTACCTGGGCACTGGGTTAAAAGAAAAGTTGGCAGCCAGTTGAGTCATATCTCCTCGAGTTGTGCTCATTCACAAAGACTCTTCAGGCTGATTGCAATGTGGCAATCTGTCTGCATATATAAATTTGACAGCAATTATTTCCAATCTTTCAACAGTCAATCCATGCCTCCTGTCGGGCGACCTATGCCTGATGATCGCCTTGTAATCAAAAGTGGTTATGAGCAAGCAACGACCTCAAGCTCTGGGCAACCACTTAATCACCACAAGTTGCAATTGGTTGCAGAATGTGATTTTTACTTTTATTGAGCCATTAGCCTTCTCTGAATTAGGAGGTAGCTTTGTCAAGCTAAGTGTGTCCAGTGTTGGACCGTTTTTCAGCTGAGCCGATTAAATGTAGGTTGGCTCGGCTAACATTATTTCAGGATGGTGGTGCATGAGATGAGCCCTCTTGTTCATAGTATTCCCTGAGTATTTTCATTTAGTTAATAAAATATTCATTTTGATGCCCCTGTATTGATACAATATAGCTACATAAAAAGCTATCAATTTTTCCCCACGATTTCCAGTCCCTCAGTTGACACAATCCCTGTGCCTCAGTGTCATGAGCTAAAAAAAAAATGTTCTGGATGCCATCAAGGCAGGAGCTTCCCTACACAGTGCTGTCCCATAGAGGTTCAAAAACACAGTATCAGCACACTCCACTTCAAAGCCAGTTAATCAATTTATAGATGTAAAACGCCACAAAAGAAGTAAAAGGCTTGCACAGTCACTTTGAAAGGCTTGACTCAGTCTCAGTCATTGATTCTATTGAAACTCTGTCTAAACAAGCTCAAAGTCCTTGAGAAGTAATCTTTTACATGCCTGTAGGATGTAAATAAATGTCAGGCGTTAACTGGAGCTCTGAACAGAAAGTGTTAGCTGTTTTTACTAAAGTGTAATTAGTCACAGATGGGGAGGTGTCAAAGCAGCCAAGAAGGTTATTAACAGTTGCCCAAATGGATGCTCTCCATTGGACAAAGTCTGAAGATGATTAAACTTCCTCCGACGCAGTGCTGCATAAAACTAATCTAGGGAGTAATCTAGTATTCTTGCAAAACACCAGGGAAATCCAAGCGGCAATCATCCTCTCCAAACAAAAAATAAATAAATAAAATAATGGTGCCATGAATAATGCAAGTGGTAATCTAAGAGCAGTCTACTCCACATCAGGACATATGGATGGAGGACCCCGCGTTCAGCTCCCTTAGCTCTACTTGCATTATGAACCTTATTTTCCAACAGATAATGAAGAGAGTGAAACTGAGCTGCATGACTCAAGTGCTTCCAATGGGAAAACATCACCATGGGCGTAACCATCGCGGTAAGTGATGCGTAAATGCACATGGTCATCGCTAATAGACTGAATGCGCTTCTAACCTCTAACATAGGAAGCAGGACATACACTTAGCTCATACTTAATGACACAGGGACGTTATGGGACTGTTGTGTAGTGCTCATTTCCAGGGGTCACAAACACTCTGAAACATGTTTTTTTTTTTAAATGAGGCGCCTAACTGCAAATAAACGAAAATACGTTAAAAACAGACACACTCACCTTCCTGAGGGCTTTTAGTTATTTCCAGCTGGCTCCAGGGCTCACGGTAAAAAGTTTCTTTTCCCCTTAAACAAAAAAGAAAGAACAACAACAACAACAAAAAAACGCACCCGAGCCCACAGTTAAACGGGGACACTCCGTGCCAAAGGTAACCGGTGAGGGGCCGAAGTTTTAGCAGGAAAACAAAGGACAGAAGAGCCGGCTGAGTAAGGGCGGTGCGTCCTAGCCAAAATAGGTCCTTTTTCGTGTTTTGTTTGGCAAGGTTTTCAATCTAGCCGCCTCTATACTGTTAACTCAGCCGCTCGGTCTTCTGCGTGAGCGCGGCTGCATACACCGGCACAGCAATTTAATGTACTGACTTAGTGGGAGGAGAGTGTCGGCCTTTTTTATCTCCAGCCCTCTATCACAGTGAGGAGGCGTCACCGGGCTGACTTTCCTCCCGGTCTGCGCGTTCGGGACACGTCGGAGACGTCGACGCCCTTCAAAACCCTTCACTTTGTTTAAATGATCAAAAACAAAATGACATATTTTCGGATAAATTTAGGCACATTTTGCGGCTTCGGCAGTCACCATCATAAATTCCACCTTTAACGTCAAACGATACATTTTTTCTCCAGTTGACTCAAGCGAAAAATTCGAGAGGACCTGAACGCAGCACCATTCAAACACCTCCGTGCCAAAGAGCGCCGCATCGATCTGTTGTCTTAACTGCATAACTGATTCAGCAAGCCGACTTTAAGAAATGTTAGTCAAAATCTGAACTTTGTTTGACAAGTGCAAAAAAAAAAAAAAAAAAAAAAAATAAAAATTTTTTATTTTGAAATAAATTTTTTTTTTTT
>VUQK01032775.1:19087-35069 GCA_015106715.1 Bujurquina vittata
ACTTTCATAGAAAGTTCTAGATGCTTCCCCCAGCACATCACTAAAAAAAAAAAAGCTTACATGTAAGGACAATTTGCAGAGAGCTGTAAAAGAAAAGTGGGGATCAAGAGATTGCTGGAATTCCTCTGGTTGGAAGAGACTCAGTCCTGCAGTGTCAGATGACAGGATCAATATTTAACATTTACTGGCTTGCTTTGCCCTGGAGACAAACTTCTGTATATTGCTTGGACACGAAATAGGAGAAAGATGTCGATGTCCCGTCAATGTAAAATCATAATAGAGACATTAATATTAATCTGTGTGTTAAAGTAAAGGCTCAACAACTTTACACAAGTTATTTATTGATTCCCGAGAAAGCAGATCCAAATCATTTCATGACTGGTCTTCCAGAACACCCCCATCCTTTAGTCGCTACCCTGCAATCTGCAGCTGAGCTGCACAGACGTGCACTGTGGGTGTGGGGGAAGGGCCGAGGAGCCTGCAACTTCTGGTGAAGCATGAATACTTCGGCATGAAGCCTTCTGGATGTTTCCATGTGACGTCAAGCAAGCAGCTTGACAACAGCTACAACAAGTTGCAGCTTTTATTGTGAAAACCTTTGGAGTTAAAATGCTCTTCGAGTGATATCCTGCATGCTGAGATTGTTTGAAGAAGAGTTCATATCTCAGGAGAAACTCATACACACAAATGCCAAAAGTGCAAAAAGAACTTCCGCAGCACTTTTATATACATGCAAAATAATCATTGAATTCACTGTCACATGCAGATTCATCTTAATCTTTAACATGATAAAACCAGGGTTTAAGATTGAGTCAGCAAGCAGCATCAAGAGCTGAGGACGAAACTTAAGACTGACCAAGAATCCGAATTTCTGCTCTGTAATCTTTTAGCTTTAAGTTTTAAAGCTGACCCCGGACCAGTGCTGAGTTAACTTCAGTCGGCCCAGCTTTCATCCCACCCTGTGATTCCAAGGGGGGACGTCCCAGCTCCCAGCTTCCTGAGGAAACACACACACACCCTCATTTGAATATCCCATTCCCAACTTCTAGAATTTTCTCTTTTGGGATATATAGAGCCAGGGAAGTCTGTCACAGTTACACTATCCACCGGACACAGCTCGGAGAAGAGACCCTGCGATAATCTGTGCCAGGTAAGGATTAGAAGATAACGGTCTTTGTTTCACAGGGAGGAATGCAGAGGCTGAGTGCACTGCTTTGTTTTCATGGGCCACAGCTCAGCTATCCTCCATTTTAACCAGTTTAAAACCTGCTGCTGGTATCTCTCCTGGTGACGATCCTGCATACGTTCAGAAAATACTTCTTCTATTTCCAGGAGTTATCAGAGCTTAAAATTTCCATGCAGCTGGCATGATGGGACAAGCCTGTTGCTGCTTACATGCCACAACTACTAAAATGCATTTGGTTCAAACAAAAAAAAAAAATCTCTGCAGGAAGTAGTGTGCCTGCACCGAGTTCAGCCTTTTGTAACTTTGGGATGAGTTTTAAGTCTTCCCAGCACAAAGAGTATTGCTTGACTGTGGCAGAGCTTTTTGGATAAAAGCACCCCCCCCCCAAGGCTTGAGACACACTCAGTGAAAAAAAAGTCTCACTTTGAATGAGTGTTGAGTTACTAGAATAGCAGCATAATATTTAATGTTCCAATCCTAAGGGTTGAAAGTGGGGAAACTAGAACAGAGAGGTTAGACTTTGTACTGTATACAGAGTTTCTCTCCACGAGAGCCTGACTATATTTTCACTGCCTGCTCCATGGGGATTACTACATACACCTCTTGTCTTTCAGAATGAAAATCGCAGAAATGAAAACATCTCCAGGTATCCAAATATGAAACTGTTTTCCGCCGTTGTCACGAACATGCAAACACAGACACCGTATATCTGCACGAGAAACAGGATGCCAGTGCAGCTGGTTATTTGTGGCCTGAGGCTGTGCATTCAGCCCATCGTCTGAGAAAGTGATGGGATGAGTTTGGTGCAGCCTGCAGGCAAAACGCCCTTTTCTCTGTCTCAAAAGGCAGCTGGCAGTGTCTCTGCAGATAACATGGGGACTGTAACAAAGTGATTTCTGATCCTCACATCTGAGGAGACATTATTAAACATTTGCATCATTAAAAATGAGCACGGACAGGCGAGATGCGTCATGTTTCAACCTTGGGCGAGCGTACGGTGGATGGTGAGCTCTAACTGTTCAGCTGAGCCACTGGTTGCTGCTGACGTGGCAAGAAACATGTCTGCCTCAAACTGGGAACATTCCAGAGCTTCTGTGTGGGCTGGGTCAACCCTGCCCTGCCTCCACAGTCCAAGTGTAGTTTTCTTTTGCCCTGGCATTTTCTTTCTGAGATATATTTTAATGAATGAATACATTTCTAAATATGTATTTATTCCATAAATGCACCTTTTTTTTTCTTCTTTTTAAGGAATAGTAACACCATCTTTCTCATTGCTTCTGTCTCACAGGCTGCTGCAGCTGCTTTTGGAGACAAACAGGATGTGGATGACTAACATTGTAGCTCTTTGTCTGCTGGCCTTGGTGGCCTCTGCAGAGGATGTGAAGCTGAGCAGCCACGCCACCGCGCTGGCTGATAAAAGCGCCAACTTGGCCTTCAGGTTTGTATATTATTGATTCTGTGCACACTTGTAACATAAAGTAATTCTCAGTATTTATTTATTTATATTTCACTCCACTTTAGCCTCTACCACACCATGGCAAAGGAGAAAGGCACAGAGAACATTATCATTTCTCCTGTGGTGGTGGCCTCCTCTCTGGGGCTCGTGGCTCTTGGTGGCAAAGCCTCCACTGCCTCCCAGGTAAAAACAGTCCTCAGTGCTGACAAACTCAAGGATGAGCATCTGCATGCAGGCCTGTCAGAGCTCCTCTCTGAGGTAAGTAGCTTAGCTTGCTTTATAACTCCACCGCCACAGGCACCACAGCCCTAAACTAGACTCTGAGCAAATTTGTCACATTTGATATGTCGCTCCTTCTCAGGTGAGCAATGCCAAGACGCGCAACACCACCTGGAAAATCAACAACCGCCTCTACGGCCCCAGCTCCGTCTCCTTCGCTGATGAGTTTGTGAAGAACAGTAAGAAGCACTACAACTACGACCACTCCAAAATAAACTTCAGGGACAAGAGGAGTGCAGTGAACTCCATCAACGAGTGGGCGGCCAAGTCCACAGACGGCAAGCTACCCGAGATCACCAAGGACGTGCAAAACCCAGACGGAGCTATGATTGTCAACGCCATGTTCTTCAAACGTGAGTGTTGCATTGAAGCCTGACTAAAGCTCTGTCTGAAGTCAGACGCCTGTGCAGACATGTAACTCCATGTCTTCTTTCCCCCGCAGCTCACTGGGAGGAGAAATTCCACGATAAAATGGTCGACACCCGTGGTTTCCTGGTTACTCGCTCGTTTACTGTTGGAGTTCCCATGATGCACCGTACAGGTGAGTTTCTCCATCATCTTTCCTTTTGATCGTATTGCGTCTAAAAGCCGTCTAAAGCCGATAAGCTGTCCTGCCTTCAAACACGCGGACGTGATAAGATCTGCTTTGTCTTCTCTTCTCAGGCCTTTATGATTTCTATGAGGACACAGAGAACAAACTCTTTGTGCTGAACATGCCTCTGGGCCAGAAGCAGGCCTCCATGATCCTTATCATGCCCTATCACCTGGAGCCCCTGGAGCGTCTGGAGAAGCTCTTGACAAGGAAGCAGGTAGACACTTGGCTCAGCAAGACGGAGAACAGAGCTGTAGCCATCTCCCTCCCTAAGATCTCTGTGGAAGTCAGCCACAACCTGCAGGTAAATGTTTGCAATTTGATGGCTCAACTGCAAATGTCATGTTTAGGATAGTTAAAATATTACGATCGACCAAGTGCATTGAGTAACTTTATCTGCTTTTTGCAGAAACACCTGGCTGAGCTGGGCCTGACAGAAGCTGTGGACAAAGCCAAGGCTGACCTGTCCAACATCTCTGGAAAGAAAGACCTCTATCTTTCCAGCGTCTTCCACGCATCAGCCCTGGAGCTGGACATCGATGGAAACCCGTACGACACGAGCATCTTCGGTACCGAAAAGCTGAGGAACCCCAAGCTCTTTTATGTAGATCACCCTTTCATTTTCCTGGTGAAGGACAACAAGACCAACTCCATCCTGTACATCGGCAGAGTGGTTAAACCGAAAGGGGACAAAATGCGCGACGAGCTATAATGTTAAAGTTCTGAATCGTGCGGGGTAGATTTATTATTTGTGAAACCATGGCAGGAAACTGTGTGTGTGTGTGTATTTGTGTGTGAGTGTATGGGTGTGTGGTTTTTGGTATGATTGTTACCTCAACAGCACATTCCAATAGATGAACTGTGGACTGAATAGCTGAGCTTGGATGCACTCAGATTTCCGAGGGAACAGTTGTGTTTAAATGTCTCTGTCTTAAGATCGTCCTGGATTGAATAATTTAAAAAAACAACAACAAAAAAGAACATGCACGTGTCTTATTAAAGACTTCCGCAAACAACGATCAGTTGGCACAGCAGACAGCATGCTTATATTAAGTGTGATTTCTCTTTTGCATCACGTTTCTGCCTGCGCGTGTTCGGCTACAACCCGTGTGTGTCTTCTTGCAATATCTTTAATGTTTAAAGAGGAAAAAAGATCCACAAGCTGTGTGACAGTGCTGTCCCATTCCTCCTCTCGTTTTGCCTCCGGTCTGCACTGAACTGTTCCTCTGCAGCAAGCTGAGCTTGCAGTGGAAAGGTGGCAAAATGTCGGGTGCTAAATTTATATTCACCACTTTCCATGTCATTTCCTTGCTGTAGGTATTTTCCACAAAGAACCTGTTGGAGTTGTGTGATTTTATGTGATTCATGAGCTCATTTTTCAATAAAAGAATTGAAGAGATCATATTTGTGTGTGACTGAATTGGATAAGGGGAAGAGAGTGGATGGATGTTCCTGTGTGAATACCATCCAATGATGGGTGATAGAGTGCTACAGGGAGCTGAACTGAGGAATGTGTGCACACTAGTGAACATATAAGGACAACAATCTTTCCAGCTGGCTGAAGCTCAAACAGTCTTCCCAGGTCTGGAATGCAGAGATAA
Organism: Bujurquina vittata; assembly: GCA_015106715.1. Taxonomy (NCBI): domain Eukaryota; kingdom Metazoa; phylum Chordata; class Actinopteri; order Cichliformes; family Cichlidae; genus Bujurquina; species Bujurquina vittata. The sequence continues at coordinate 24,202 of VUQK01032775.1, forward strand.
CCATCCAGGGAATTTTTGTGGTTCATTTCTCCAAACACTGCTAGTCTAAATAACACCAGCGGGATCTTTTGTTGGGATCTTCCTGGCGCAGCAGACACTGCATTGTTCAAAACTGGAGTGTAGGGTTCTCACGGTGAATGGGAAATCTAGTCTCCAGATGTTTGAGCTTAGCAGGATGTAGACACAAGACAACAGCGGAGGGACGAAAGAGTTCAAATCTGTAAATGAGCCTTTAGTGCAGCCTAAGAATCACTGCGAGGATTCGGTTTCATGCATGTCAAACTGTGACAGAAATCAAGACAAAGAATGTTACAATAATTAAAAAAAAATATCCTGAGTGCTTCTCTCTTAAGAGAGGACGTAAACTCTTTGTTTGAACCAAATGTCTCTCCCACAGAGAACCATAGCGCCACCATGTGGTTGCCCAGAGTGAAAGAGACCAAGCATTTTAAGGTGTTACAAATGAAGGGTTTAGTTACCTTATATTTACATGGATCTTACAGTTTGCATTGCAGTTATAATTTACAAGACAAATAACATGTGAGTTACACAATATACATATTGCTGACTGACTTTTGTCAGCTGCTGTTGTTTTGTAAGCATGAATGATGCTTATTCTATCCGCAACAATAATATGATCAGTGGGAGAGTTTCCAAAAGAAATAATCGGCTAAAATGTGTTTCATTGTTCAGCGGTTGAATATAAAATCACTTCATATTTAGGGCTGAGGGCAAAAAACATGCAATGACATTTATTAAAAACATATAATTCTATCCAACATTTTTCATAACTAACTTCCTTTTTTACTCCCTTTCACAGCTATTCCTTAATCCACAATGAACTACAGTGCACATGGACATTTCTTGCACCGGCAGATCATTATTATTATTATTTTTAATTGAAACAAGTCAATAATAGGCCAAATAAATCTAATTGGCAATCATTCACAAAAAATTTGTGAATACTTGATGTTTTAATTGTTGTGCAGCGCTTTTCCTATTTATTTACTTACATCCTGCTTTACTTTGAACATAAGGTGGGGCTGTTCAGCTGGTGCTCTCCCTACTTCTGTCACAAAAACCAATACGTATGGGTAATAAATAGACCTTTTTCACAACAGCCACTTTCTCATTAAGTGGTAGTTAAACACATTAATAAAGGCTCTGTACTTACAGATAGAACAGGGCTTTCATTTATGTGATCAGGAACACCAGTTTAAATATATACGTGTGCTATAATACCTAAAGATTTAAAATGAGCCATGTATTCTAATATATGGTAACGTTACCTGTTAGGAAAACCACTTCAAATGTGACAGCTGAGTCGCAGTTATGGTTGATAAATAATATAACTAGTGTGTGCAGATACTGTAGACACACACTTGTGTTCTCATAACAAAATATTAAAGCAAAGTTTTGAACATTTTAGACTTAAAGACATATTACACTAAAGGAACTGGCCATGTCCCTCACCACAACAGAAAGTAAAATGGGTAATAATTTTCATTATTTATACTTGTTAAGTACTTCAAGGGGAAAAAAGGAGAAATGGGCTTCAATGTACTTCATCTCATGCTTCAAGACAGTGGAAACAAAAGTGATCAGCCTGTCTTTTTTCTTTTTTTGATATTTTAATACAATAGCAGCTTTTGCCCCCAACTTTGGACAGCTTATGACTTTTAGTATTCAGCCACAGTGAAGTAACAGTCTCAGCAACTCTATCATGCGCTTTTATAAGAAACTAAAAACAGATATCATCACCAGGAAAAAAAAATAATATAACATTTCACTTTGAAATAGGTGTTTGGGGCACTCAAGTCTTCCAACGAGTGAGCTTCTGATTGCCCTGAAATAGGTGACCACGCAGTGGCCAGTGAGTGCAGAGGGGAGCAAACGAGCGCATCCTTCATTAAGGTGAGGTGCACCTTCCCTGTGATTCTGGCAGCAAGTACGTAGGCAGGTGACTCTCACTACATTAGCACCGTCGTGTTCTGCTGTGCTGGCTGCAGGCAGATTAGCCAGTCGATGGACAATCCTCTTAAAGAAGTCTGCATTAAGCCACAGTGAGAAGCTGGGTGGTGCTCTCTGTCCTCTGCTTGCCCCTCCCAGCTCTCTGTCTATGTTTCCCTGGACACGTCCTCCTCTTCTCTCATCTAGTTTTGCTTGTTCCATAGTTTGCTCTTCTCTTTTGCTCCCTCACAACTTTTTGTCCACCTGCCTGTTGGCCTTGCGGAAATGAGCCTTGATCTCCTCTGTCACCATCTCTTGCCAGTTGTCCCTAGTTGACATAGAGAGAAGTGTTCAAATCATTGCTGTAAGTTACATGTTTGTTAATTTTAGGGAGCACTCTGGGATTTGCAAAAACACAACAAGAGCAGCCACAAACACAGTAAATGAAAAAAAGAAGAAAGAAATCAATTATGAAAATACGCCAGCCAGCCACAATGAAAACAAATGCACTAAACAAAGAGGGCTTTCCCCAATCTGCTTAAGAAGAAGCCAATAAGATCAAAAGATTAACTAGATCACGAGCAATCTGTGAGATTCAGAACTCTATAAGAGAAATTTATGCGTGCAAGCTCATCACAGTAACACTTCCACAGCACAACACCAGCCGGCATGCAGATCTATACCTCCTGCGTATGGACTAAGAAGGTCAAGTCTTTTTCTCTGCTTTCTTTTTCCTGTATGCGGCTATCTCCTCAGGGTTCAGCCCGTGATTGTCTTGCCTGAAGTAACATGTGGATAGTTGCAGTTTGCATGAGTGGCTGGCACAAGTTACATGTGCATTACACTAATGAAAAGTAACATTTCTGAAAAATGACGTTTGCAAATGACTTATAAGTCTGACTTCAATAGCAAAGTGAAATAAATGCACACATTTCATTATGTTCCTTTGAGTTCAGCTGCTGTGCAGGTGCATAAATGAAAACTAGATTCAGTCTCTTACCCTGGTTTAATCTCTGGTGGTTTTGGCAAAGGCTTGGTGAAGTTGGCTTTCCCCACAAGCCAGTACGTCTCTTCAATACCTTTACCCTGCAAGAAAAGAACACTTCAGAGCTGTGCAATCCATCTTTAAGTGGATAAGAAAGCACCTCCCAACCTGTTACCTTCAGTTCTGTCTTTCCTCGCACTTCTATTTTATAACCCTCATTTAGAGAGCGGAGGATCTTCACGGTGCTCATATTTACATGGATTCTATAAGCTGAGAAGAGGTGAGCAGAGTGAATATATAGACAACAGAGTGAACTGAAACATGGCACAAGGCAGCAAAACGTGGTGGAAATGTGTAAAAGGTACATACGCAGCCCAGTGGATTCCATACGAGAGGCAGTGTTGACGGTGTCTCCGAAAAGGCAATACCGAGGCATCGTCAGGCCCACCACACCAGCAACGCAGGGCCCTGCAAAGGCACATCGGTGGACAATCATTCCAAACCCTGATAGCTAAATGTACACACTGAGAAATGTCCGTCAGTAGTTGCATTTTTAAGTTAAACTACAGGTTCAAAGTCAGGATTTCAGTGAGGGAAACTTTTTAGTATCTCAGGGAATATATCCTTCTCTGAGAGAGCAGTATCAAGACCCCCACCTCATCAACAGAGGAGGCATCGGTAGCAAGAAAATGACTGGGGCTGAGGAGGAGGTGGGTTGCAAAGTGGTTTGCAGATGTGTAGCAACTGTGGGCAGACTAAAGCAGCCTGGAAAGTGTGCCCTAAGGTGAGATATCAGCGAATGCGAGTTGGCATGGAGATCTGATCTGCTGTAACTGGAGCTGAGCTTGACTTCTACATCTGCCTGAACTAATGCTTGTCCAGTAACTTTGATAATGACTCTAATGACTATCACGCCCACCTGAGTGGATTCCTATTCGTATCCTGACGGGCACGTCTGGCATGTGTCGCATATGGAAGGTTCCCACTGAGCTGAGGATGTTCAGTGACATGTTGGCAATCTCAGCAGCGTGCTTGTTGCCATTTCTCTTGGGCAGACCTGACGCTACCATGTAAGCATCACCGATGGTCTCCACCTGGACAGAATCAACACGTTTATTCAGTTAAGGGGTGAATCGTGCACGTTGGTTGCTAAGAAGTCACAACTTGAAACTCCATAATCTCAGACACTGGGTGTTTACGGTTCTCTGACCTTATAGACATCATGGTTAGACAGCACGGCATCAAATAGTGAGTAGAGGTCATTGAGCAGGTCAACCACCTCAATGGGATCGCTGAGCGAGGAGATGGTCGTGAAACCCACAATGTCGCTGAAGTAGATTGTTACCTGATCAAAGTACTCTGGCTCCACTGTGGCACCGGTCTTCAGGGCCTCTGCCACAGAACTGGCGGAAAGGAAGGAGAATGAGATGATCAGGCAGTAAGAAGCACATTTGTTTGCAAACTTCATGTGGATGGGATTGTGTGAGACTCACGGTGGGAGCATCTCAGACAGGAGCTTCTCTGTTCTCTGCTTTTCTACCTCCAGCTCCTCAGTTCTCTCTCTGATGAGATCCTCTAGGTTGGAGCTGTACTGCTCCAGCATCCTCAGCATGGAGTCAATGATATTGGTCTTCTTACCCTTGTTGATTAGCTTGAACTATTGTAAAAAGAACAGAATTAAGTTAAACAAATATATACGTGGAACTCTTTTAATAGGTTGGGAGAAGGTAAACAAACAAAGCCACGAGGCTGTCTGCCAAAACGAACCCGGTCAAAGATCTCGTCAAAGTTTGGTCTGCGGTCAGGCTGCTCGCTCCAGCACTGCTTCATCAGCTGGATGCATTCAAGTGGAGCCTGGTCTGGGGCCACAGTAGGCCGGCACATCGGAGGAGGCTTTTTCACCTTACGGATGATCTCTGGAGAGCGTGGAATACACAAATACAACGTACAATGTTACACTATTAACTAACTTTGAAGTTGAAAGGCTACTTTTTGAGGCAGCCAAACCAAATCAACTATATAATAACCAGTTATTGCAAGCTTCTCTTTATCTCCATCGCCTTCTCTGTGGTGAATACACACCCTCAGGTGGCAGGCCCAGCATACAGTAAGGTGGCCCTCTCACCACCACCTCCTGAAGGATGATAGAAAAACTGTACACATCTCCCTTAAATGTCCCTTTGCGAGAATTCGGAAGGTCCCGTAGGATCTCTGGTGGTGTCCAAAATAGATCTAAGCACAACAAAGGAAACACTTGGCTTGAATTGATATTTTGGCATTGATTCAATAAAGAATACTGAGTGTAAAAGGCAGCATATGAATGATCACTAATTCTATTGAGACAGCAGAGCAGACAGTACCTTCAGGTGGCGGCTCTTCTAAAGGAGCTTTCTGAGACTCCAGCAGCTCATTGAAGCCATAGTCTGTAATCTTGAGGACAAAACGGCCGTCTACCACACAATTTCGAGATTTTAGCCTGCCGTGGGGGAATTCCCTGTGGTGAAGATATTTCATGCCCTAGAGGGACAATGCAAGTAGCAGTTTGGTTCGCTCATAAAGAAACTACAAGTCAAAACACTCAAAAATATCAGGCTGAACTTTTGGAAAACAGAAAACATTGCTTGGAAAACGTGTTGTACGCAGTCAGATTTCCAGGTTTTTATCACCAACAGAACTCGTGTTTACCTTGATGAGATCGAGAACAAGGGAGGACTTGAACATCCAGTCCAGTTTAACGTCCTCGTTCCTCAGCAGGTCCTGCAGGCTGCCCCTCGAGCAGTGCTCCGTCACCACCGCAAACATGGAGCAGTCCGAAAAGAAGCCCAGGAACGGATTTACATTCTCGTTTCTCAGGTCCTTCATCTGAGAGGAGAACGTTCAGTTTGTTACAAATGACCAAAATATCATACACATTTTTCAATGTTAATTATTACAGGAATTACACATTCAGTGTTTAATGTCTTGTCTGTAATTTTTAATTCCATTACACAGGAAATGACATCTCCCGACTTTAGTCCTAACCCTAACTTGCTCACGGACCATTCACTCCTTCAAATTATCATCAGAATAAGTTCAAATATAAAGATACGGCAAGCAAAAGGTGCCTTCAGAGGCACATTTATATACAGTCATGTTGGGCGTGTCGTTCTACCTTCATGAAAATCCTGATAGTGTTTTGTTTTACTTCCTTGAAGTGTCCCTCCTCGAATTTCTTCAGCCAAACCCAATCACCCTAAAGGGAAAAACACAATATTATTATTAAATCAAACTTCTATATCGATAATGACAAAGACTAAAATACACTGATTCACCTTTTTAAAAATAAACCTAAATTATTAATGTTTTTTTTTTAATTCTACTGAAATCTGGTTTTTGTTTTTTTTGTTTGTTTTGGATACAAAGCATCTTGAATTACTGGCCCAGACATAAGCTTATGTCACACAAGGATTTCCCTCACCTTCTTCACTTACTCACCAGCTTATGTTAAGAAGCTTTATAAAATATTTGCGTAAAACTCTTTCTGTGTGGCGCTTACCTCGTATACAGCAACATTAGTGGTTTCATGAGTTTCTGTTTGGATGCTATTCACAGAGTGTGAGGGGTCTGCAGATTTCTCCTCCAGAGTGCTCTTGGACTCAGTCAGATCTTCTAAAGTGATTTTCTTCCATGACATCAAAAACCATTGAACATTTATTAGAAAGGAGATCCACAAACATTGCAGAAAATGCGCAATGAATAGAGTGATGCACTTAAGGCTAATTTAATGTTGATCACTTACCTTTTTGCTAAGCTGAGGGTTTATAAAAGTGAGATCCTCTAAGGTCAGGAGGATCCGATTGGGACCTTTGACCAGCTGGATTTGATGAAGTCGCCGTCTGCCAAAGTGATTTACAAAAAGTCCAGAACACTCACTGACAGCAAATTCCCTAAAATGATCTCAGAAATGATAGAGGAGGAAGTAGTAATCTAAGGTCTACTTTGGGGGGAAAGACAATTTTTTTCTTCTATTTTGCTACTCAATACTATTGTGGGCAAATCAATGAATAACAATAGTGGCTTGAAGTCAGTTTTAGAGATCTCTGTTTTTTTTTATAATCCTCTCTTCCTCACAGCAGTTGCTATCTACACTATGTTAGTCAGAGTCAAACAGAAAGATTTGCCATTTTATATTATTACTATGAAAAAGGAGAACTTTCATAGTTCTTCCAGCAGATCTCCTGGCGTGTCTGACTCTCTTTAATCTAGAGATGATCTCTATGGCAAAAGTAAATTCCTCATTCTCGAGCTTTTATACATGAAAAATGTATTCTCAAGCAGGAGTTGTTGATAGTTATTGATACAGATCACTCGCTTTCAAATCTTTGAATTTGAGCTTCGAAGCAGGTGGTTTTGTTAAAAAAAGATTTTGCATATTTACCTGATATAAAGACTTATGATGAGGCCTCCTACAGCCAGGGAGAGGATGACCGCTAATGCTATCATGATGTAGGTGATCTCCACACCTAAGGATGATAGTGGGATACAGTAGAGTGATGGATAAATGACGAAGTGTAGACTTGGGCAAACACGCCGTTCACCCAAACACAGCAAAACATCGTACCTCCTGTACAGATGGTGCCCATGTCAAACCAGCAGCTGGAATCAGATGGAGGGGGGGATCCTCCAGGGAAATGAATGGACCTCCCCGCAAAACGGAGCACTCCTGATGTGAGATCCACCAGATAGGTCTGGTACAGCTGACTCCCCCTGTTGTTAGAGTCCAGGATGATGTAACTGGTCTTAACAGTGCCAGACGTGTCCACCTTGACCTCCTGGTTGAAGCCATTAAAGGTTATGTTCTTTGTGAAGTAGGCCAGGTTCGAGCCTGACAACACCATGCCTGCTTTCCTGGCATTGTGGATAGATTTGGCCAGCAGGTAGATGCTGTTATAGATGGTCCCAAACAGTGGGTTAACCTGCAGGTTAAAGTAAACACTTAGCGGGTTTCAACAGGAAGCATGGCAAGTATGATATTTTCTAAAAGAACATTTTATAATAAACATACCATATGATATAATACTACTATAAGCATTTGATGATGCATGCTGCGGCAACAGGAAACATGATTAACTGTCCAATTACTGAGCACACGATATTTGTTATGCACATTGTTATGCAATGTGTGAATGAATAATAGGCTACTGATTAAAAAAAGAGGGCCGTCCATTCATTTGATGGCGAGGGCAGGAAAAGCTACAAGTGAATCAACTTCCTACCTCCTCTGCCTCCATTGGCAGCGTCACTTCCTCGCTCCTCTTGGCTGCAGCAAACGCCTCGTTGAAGGACAAAGGCTCAGAGGCGACAGTGATAGTAAGCACAGCATCATAGGCTTCTCTCAAGCTGCTGCTGTTTTGCAGAGGGGAGTAGGAGACGTTGGTGTAGGGCACGCTGTAGAGTAGAGTGTCGTAGGGCACAAACACATACTTCCCGGAAGTCAGACCCATCTCCCATGCCTTGAGGAGAAACGTAGCCTGCTGCTCACCTCCAACCAAGACAGAGTGCATGCACATGATGATGACTGAAACAAACAACAACAAAAAGAAGGCATTAAAGTTGCTTATGGACATATGTGGTGTACTAACATAACATTATAAATAAATACTCTGTTGGAAAGAGCACTTGAATGTCCTCCTTAAATGGAGAGAATCTAAAGTATCTTGACTCTGCTATGTGCACTAGAAATCGAAATCCCACTGCGGACCTTTGCAGCATGTCTTCCTCTTTCTCTGTCGCCTCTTTTCTAGTCATCTGTGGACTCTGGTGAACCCATTAAATAAAGGTCATGATCTTTTAAAGCAAACTAATTAAATTGGCGCCACTACTCACTTGTAAGGGTTTACAGGGCAAAACCTCAGCTTTAAAAATGGCGTCCTGCTCAGGTGATGGAGTGAAAAGCTTGCTTAAGAGGACAGCTGTGATGTGAGAATATTCTGATGGGGTGGTCAGGACAGTTGATGGTTTGACATTTGTTATTCTGCAAGTTGCTAACCTGCCACATAATGTCTGCTCCGAATGTTTTAGAGCAAACTGACGACAGGAGTTGGCAGCATTTATTTACAGTACTATGCTTTGCTGCTCATTTTATCATAAAAAAATAGAAATGAATGGCAACCACTGGAACCCTCCCAAAATTTAATATACAGCACAAATTTTATCTTATGGCCTCCTATATTTTTCTCCTGTCACTCTATAGACTACATACAATCGTCTTTGGGGGCATTTGACGCAGCTGCTGTGCTGTTTTCCCTCACAGACTTACCCCTTACACCTCCTGCGTCCTGGATCTTCCTCAGCGTGCTCTCCACCTCTGTCTCATTCATGCCCATAGGTCCGACAAGGCCAGCGGGAAGCCCCTTGCTCCTGAGAGCAGAAGCAACCCTCACAGCTGTGTCGATCCAAATATCCTCATTGGATGAGACCACCAGGACGTTGGCCCACCTGAAGTGTTTGAACACCACGAACAACACGTCCGCGGGAAACGGCACTGTTCTCGCAAATGTTGGGTATACTGCGGAGCTCTCCAACTCATAGGCAACACAGCCGTAGGAGAAGAGAGCCTTGTTCCAGTTTCTGGCGAGCAGAGACGCTGCAGTACAGTATCCTGGGTTGGTGGGGCCAACGAACGCGTCCGCCACACGGTCATAGTAAATAAACGCCGTTAGCGCTTTGGAGGTCTCGCAAGGTTCTTGGAGGATGATGAAGTCCATTTTCAGACCCAGATCTAGATCTGCGTCCCCGTTTATCCTGCTCACGGCGAGTCTGGCCGCTGTGACAGGCAGGGCCTTGTAAAAAACAGGGTCGCAGTTCCAAGGCCCCAGGACCCCCACTTTGAATATCAAACAGCGGACACAACAAGGGAAGGTCAACACTCCCAGCAGGACCCATAACAGAAAGTTATAAAAGGGCAGAGTCGGTAAAGCGTGTCTGTTTTTAATTATGGGCACACACGCATGGCTGGACTCCCACAGCGCCCCTCTGAAATGTGGAGCAATATGTTGCATTGTCCTCCCAGGGTGGCCAAGATAGTGAAGCTTTGTGTTCACTATTAGTTATCAGTTAGATGGCAGACACCTGCAAACCGGGGTACAGATGAAAGTCTCCATTTTTATTTGAATGTTCATAGATGATTAAACACAACTGAACCACTTACCATGTCTTTAATGCCATCAGGACAGCTCCAGGGTCCGATGAGACAATCTTACAGGTGCTCTATCGGTTTTTTTTTTTTTTTTCCTGTCTCCACACAAATCGTCAACTAACCATTCCCGAAACCTTACCTGTTCGCCCCTGCGTCGCTCCGGTGAAGACACAGCCCGGTCATCGTGCCGGGATTACGGGCTGAAAGAGTCACGAAAAGCTCGAGCGCTGCGCCTGGAGGGGTGTGGAGACAATTTAGCACCCTGGAGAGCTACTTAGGTCCTGCAGTCTCTGAAGGCTCCTGCGCGTTTCCACAAACAGCGCTGTTCACAGGCAACATGTCGCTAAAAGGAGTTAAACGCACTTGGTTCTTCCCCAAGGGGTCTTTTTTTCTTACGTGAGAATATGTGAAAAGAAAAATAGATGTATTCCAGATCGAGTTAAAAAAGAAATAATAAAAAAAAAACAAACAACAACCGCTCCCCCCAAAAATGAGCACGCTTCCTCCTCCAAACACTACTTTTTTAAAAAGGGGAAATTATTTAGTGTGCTAGTATAGGAGGTCAGTGTCAGCTACAGGCCCATTTAGTCAAATCCCTCCAAAGTGACCCGGGCCAGTGTTACTCACTAATCCATTTTCAGTGAGGCACAATATAAGAGGATTGACAGCAGGCCTTAGTCTACTCTCAAAGCCAGGTTAGGCCTTTTCGCCAAGAAATGTAGTGACAAATCCGTTTTCCTCCACAAAGTTCTGATG